>JAMLFT010002804.1:0-23988 GCA_026544285.1 Pachyrhizus erosus | reverse complement strand
AAGAACAAAAAAAAAAAAGGATTCATGAAAATTTTAGAAAATTTTTTGAAACTAAAATAATAATTTTAGATTAGGTCGAACTTAGGACCTCTAATTGGTAGCAAAACGCGCTACCAGCTGGGCTGGGTGCCCAAAATGGGTAAATAAGCCCAAAAAAATATATAAGTTATAACAACAATACTAGGTCGTTACACTTTATATAATTGAGAGGTAATTCCCACCTTTTGAGTTACCTATTGGGATTAAATTAAATTCATAACCTACATTTCTAATATGAGATTAGAGTTTATCCTAATAATGTGTTGTCAAGCTTATCAAATCACTATTAGGTCATCCATAAATATTTAGTTTTATAAACTTCACACTTCAAGATATCTAGTCCTCAACCTCAAGATGTTTAGTTCTCAACCCAAAGATGTCTAATCCTCAACTTCAAGATATCTAACTCTTGGCTTGAGGTGTGTTGAAAATCCCTAATTAACTAATGATATTGTCAAAATAGTGTATATAATTGTAAGATAATTCTCGTCTTATGAGTTAACTTTTAAGATTAAATTAGACTCGTAATCTACATTTCTAATATAATATTAGAGTTTATCCCAATGATATCTTGTTAAGCCCATCAAATCACTTTGAGGTCACCCATGAATATTTAATTTTATAAACTTTACATTTCGAGTTGTATAGTCCTTAACCTCAAGGTGTTTAACGCTTAGTGTGAGGTGTGTTGAAGATCCCCCGTCGACTGATGATATTGTCAAAATAGTATATATAAGTGAAGATAACTCTTACCTTATAAGTTATTTTTTGAGGTTGAATTAAACCCATAACCCATATTTTTAAGATAAGTTAAACAATTTCTTCACACATTGTTAGAGTAGTGCATGCATGTACGACCAATATGAAAGGGGACAACTACTTGGATGGAACATGGTGAATTTGGAAAAATAATAAATTTTAAAATGCTAAGTACATGTAAAAATTTAATTAAGTTGAACAATATTTTTGATGGTTTGTTTCAGGGACTAAAGTATTTTTTTATTTTTTATTTAGAAATTTTTTTAAATAAACAATTATACGATAAACATAATAAAATATAATTTAAAAATATTAAATATATATTCTATAAGATAATAAGCAAGTAATAACATTAAAATCTTTAAATATATATTATTAAAAATAAATTTACACAACCATCTTTGGTGATACTAATTAAGTTTATTTCATCCACAAGACTTAAACTAAAAATCTTATTTAAAAAGATCAAGTTCAATATCACTCAAACCAATAACTCATTGATACTCAATAACTATACATTTGATGAAATAGTTAAAAAAAATCTTTAAATAAATATATTTTTCATAAATAAATATAAATTATTTGATAATTTTATGAATGTATAAGAAATAAAAACATAAACATGAGTGGTAATAAATTTATAAAAAAATAGATACTATATCAAACTATGATTTGGATTGGATTTGAAAATCATTTCCAAAATTTGATATAATTTAATAAAAAATTATAATTTTTTCAATTTTTGATCCACACATTTTTCAATTTATTCAGTTTAGTTTTTTGAATCTATTTTTCCAATTTGGATTGGATTAGATTTTGAACACCCTAAACATTACAAGGAGTGTCCATTTTACAAAAACTAGCAGGCCCAAAACGATCCCTCGAGATGGCCAGTTTCGTTTTTCCCAAATTAATGGGCTTCCTCGGTTCGGGCACCCGCTTACCCATGTCTTTAGACCCGTCGTCATCACCTTCCTCCTTTAACCAGAAATCGACCACGGCGGTGCGCAAAATCACTGGTTGCAACGTTCCACTCGCGGTCGCGGAAGCGCCAAATCCGAATACCCACACCTGACTCGCTCCTCTTCCCCCTAATCCAAATCCCGAAATTCCGCTATTCCACTTTCCCCTCACCACCTCCTTCAACTCTTTGCAACCTCAGCTAGGGTTTCCTCGCAAGCGCCATGTCGAAGCGCAAGTTTGGGTTCGAAGGGTTCGGCATAAACCGCCAATCCACCTACAGCTTCGAGCGATCCCAGGCCCCTCAGCGACTCTACGTCCCTCCTTCCGCGCGTCACGGCCACGACAACTACGAGGACACCGACCTCGACAATATTGAGTACGACGACAACAACGACGACGGGAACAAGAACAACAACGGCGGCAACGACGACGACGGCGAAATCGATCCCCTCGACGCCTTCATGGAGGGGATTCACGAGGAGATGCGAGCGGCGCCGCCTCCGAAGCCGAAGGAGAAGGCGGAGGACCGGTACCGCGACGACGAGGACGACGATCCTATGGAGAGCTTTCTGAAGGCAAAGAAAGATTTAGGGTTAACTCTTGCGTCGGACGCGCTGCACGCTGGGTATGACTCCGATGAAGAGGTTTATGCTGCTGCGAAAGCCGTGGACGCTGGTATGGTTGAGTATGATTCTGACGATAACCCTATTGTTGTTGACAAGAAGAAAATTGAGCCCATTCCTGCTCTCGATCACTCTTCCATTGATTACGAGCCCTTCAATAAGGATTTTTACGAGGAGACACCTTCCATATCAGGTACTTCTATTGCATAGCCCGAAATTCTATTAGTCATGTCTTGCTTGTTGTTATGATGTTTTATGAGCTCATTTTCCATTTTCCAATTGAATCGCTCTGTTGTAATTTGTAACCAAGGTTTAAATAAATGGTCCGCAAATGTGATTTTGGCCACAACGTCAAGGTTTTGGGTGCCCGCGACAGCAATTGTGGCAGTATTTGTCCACAATTTTGCACAATATCAAATAATGTGACGAAACTGTGACCGCCGATCATAAGCCTGGTTTATAACTGTTCTGTTTTGATGGTTTAGAACATGCTCTATTTGTGGAATTGTGAGCATAGAAGAGAATGTCATTGAGTTGAGCTAACTGAGACTGAACATCTAGCGCATTTTTCTTTTATTTAATTTCAGGTATGAGTGAGCAGGATGTAGGTGAATACAGGAAGAGTTTGGCTATTCGTGTATCGGGTTTTGATGTTCCTAAGCCAATAAAGACATTTGAGGACTGTGGGTTTCCTTCACAGATTATGAACGCTATTAAAAAACAAGGGTATGAGAAGCCCACTTCCATACAGTGTCAAGCTTTGCCAGTTGTGCTTTCTGGCAGGGATATAATTGGTATAGCAAAAACGGGTTCTGGTAAAACTGCTTCTTTTGTGCTTCCTATGATCGTGCATATCATGGATCAGCCTGAGCTTCAGAAGGAAGAGGGGCCTATAGGGGTGATATGTGCACCTACCAGAGAATTAGCCCATCAGATATTTCTGGAGGCTAAGAAATTTGCAAAAGCATATGGGGTACGTGTCTCTGCTGTCTATGGTGGAATGTCAAAACTTGAACAGTTCAAAGAACTCAAGGCGGGATGTGAGATAGTTGTTGCTACCCCCGGAAGATTGATAGACATGCTGAAAATGAAGGCATTGACGATGATGAGAGCAACTTACCTGGTGCTTGATGAGGCTGATCGGATGTTTGATCTTGGGTTTGAGCCGCAAGTAAGGTCCATTGTTGGGCAGATTAGGCCAGACCGTCAAACTTTATTGTTTTCTGCAACAATGCCTCGTAAAGTTGAAAAGTTGGCCAGGGAAGTCCTTACTGACCCTATTAGAGTAACTGTTGGAGAGGTGGGGATGGCAAACGAAGACATTACTCAAGTTGTTCATGTAATTCCTTCTGATTCTGAGAAATTGCCATGGCTTTTGGAAAAACTGCCTGAAATGATTGACCAAGGCGATACCCTAGTTTTTGCTTCGAAAAAGGTTACTGTGGATGAAATTGAATCACAATTGGCTCAAAGAGGCTTTAAAGTTGCTGCCCTGCATGGTGATAAAGATCAAGCTTCTCGTATGGATATTTTGCAGAAGTTTAAATCTGGCCTCTACCATGTGCTCATTGCAACTGATGTTGCTGCCCGTGGTCTTGACATCAAGTCAATTAAGTCAGTGGTAAACTTTGATATTGCAAAAGATATGGACATGCATGTTCATCGCATTGGAAGAACAGGCCGTGCTGGTGACAAGGATGGGGTTGCATACACTCTTATAACTCAGAAAGAAGCACGATTTGCTGGTGAGTTGGTCAATAGCTTAGTCGCTGCTGGTCAGAATGTGTCCGTGGAGCTGATGGATCTTGCTATGAAGGTAACAATGCCTTCCATGATATTCTTTGGTTCATCTATCTGTATTGATGCATATGCAATTTATTTACAGCTTGCAGACTATCCTATCAATGTAATTGTTTCTGGTTCATACAACTGTAGGTTTTTTAGAATCTTCTATTCATCCTTGCGTGCTACTTTTGTAGATTCTGTTGCTTTGTTGTGAGTGCCAGTATAATAACGCTATTTGCATGCCAAGGATTTAACTATTAACAAGTTTTATATGACAGACTTATATTAGTTGAATTAATGCTGGTTGAGGTAGTTTAAGAGGCCTAGTTCATCAGAAACTAAAGGACTGTTTGTTTCCTATTTTTGTAAATTGTTTTCTATTTCTAAAAGCAAGAAAACAAAAAATATTGTTTGATAATAGTAGATTTTGAAAATTGTTTCCAAAACTAATAACACTTTTTTGTTTTTAAAATAAAAAATCAGAACCTCTTTAAGTTGTTTTGGTTTTCTACCTTTTCACTTTTCTATTTCTCAAGTCCTTCCTTGCATTGTCATTTCTTCTTATATTGTTAGTTTTCTTGGGTTTGCCTGTTTGAAATTAGCCTGTCTTTTGTTAATGGTTTAAAATCATTGAATTGCTCCTTTTAAATATGAAAAGTGGCTTCTGGAAAAATAAATGGTAAGGCTTCTTGTTGAGCAATTGAATATTAAACAACGGCCTTGGAAGTATACAGCTAGGAAAATCGATTTGTTATGAACGGTTTGGTAAGAGTATGGAAGTACAAAATTGTTCTGGGGGGTGCTTGACATGAACACCCTTCCCCCAGCTCTGGTGCACTAGAGTTGCGGACCTTGTCATCTTGCCTTCTTTGCTGTAATCTCTTATCCACAAAAGCCTTGTGACCTAATCTTTAGGGTGTGCAAAATAATACTCAAATATAAGAAAAAACAAGACAGACTGAAATATAAGCAAACTTCAATCAATTTTTATCCTATTTAATACTATTATTCCAAATATACTCTTAAATTCATATCTGAGCATCATCTTCAATAAATATGATTAAGGTTAGTTTAGAAGATGTGGTTCTCATTTGCTAAAATCAAGAAAATTTAATGAACTTAACTAACATTTTTAATCAATGTGAAATTAGGTATTTTTGCTTACATTTGAGTCCAGTGTGAGTAGATTAGTTCTCATTATCATTTATCTTGTTATACTGTAAGGTTAATGCACTGAAAAAAGAGTTTATTATGGAGGTGCCTTTCTCTTTCAATATTAATAATATATTTATTTTGCTTATATTGTTGCTGTGTCTATGTTTCCAAAAATTTGTCTTATGATAGTTTAAGATGTTCTAAAAGGTTCGCGTCCCTTGTATGTGTCTTGAAATTATTTAATGACATTTGTCTTGTAATTCAATAGGATGGGAGATTCAGATCAAAACGTGATGCAAGAAAAGGAGGTATGAGATGTGACTTGCATTATTATGACTGTAGAATAATAATTTTGCTGAGCGAAAACTTGATGTAGAAAATATATGATGTTGCTGCACACGAACTTGTCGTGATAATTGCAAGTACTTGTTTGGAGATTCTATCTCTTACCCTGGTGGGTATTATGCAGGTGGGAAAAAAGGCAAAGGTAGAGGTGGTGGTGGGGGTGGTCGAGGCGTGCGAGGCGTGGATTTTGGCTTGGGCATTGGATATAATCCTGAGTCAAACAATGCACCATCTAGCACAGTTCCCAGTCGATCTGCCGCAGTAAATTCTCTGCGAACAGGAATGATGTCACAATTTAGGAGTAACTTTGTTGCCGCTTCATCAAACTCTCAGAGTCAAGGATTCGGTAACAATACAAGCATGGGTGCTAACAAGAGACCAGCACTCGCTGGTTTTGTATCTGGTGGATCAATTGGTGGTGACATAAATATTTATCAGCAAACCGCTTCACCCAATCCTGCTACATCGGCGGTTAATTCCACCAGTCAAGGTTCTGGAGTAAATCTTGGTCAGAAGAGCACGAACAGGTTACTGATGTTCTTGTTTTCTAAGTTGAACTTGCTGCATGCTTATCTTAATACATAGTTTGATTGCTGATGTTCTTGTTTTCTTTGGCTGCAGTTCTAGACCTAAAGAGAGGCGTAGGCCATCAGGTTGGGATAGATAGTTTGCCACATTGAATGGCACCACTGTCAAATGTATCAATGTTCCTATATTTAGGTCAAGTCAAGAATTGATTTTCTTTGTATAATTAATGCTCCAGTTTTCGACCTCCTATTTTATTTTAGCTTCCAAGATGTACAAAGGTTTAAGGATTGTTTGGTTCTATTTTTGTTTTTGAAAGCATAATTGCTCAACGAAAAGGAAAATAATGCCGCCTACCCAACGAAACATGTTCCATTACGTGGATAAATCAATCAATGCTATTGGGAAGAAAGTAATTATTTTTTCTTTTTGTGAATGGATTCTTAAAATGTATATGAAGAGGACATTGTATGTCGTCATGAATCTTACTATTAGTATTTATTTAGCGATTATATATAAGTTGTAAATTATTAATGTTTATTTATTTGACAGTCTTTTCATAGTTGTAAATTATTTTGAAATTAAAATATCAAGTATTTAAATATGATTTTGTAGTTGTTGATTATTATTCATAAAAAATCGTATAATCAATTGTTTGGTTTTTGTAAACTTTTGAAATTATTTTTTAGTTTTTTATTATGTTAGAATTAATTAATTAATGTTTACTTTTTATATTATCTTATACTGAAATCTTAATTTTTTTATAAATTACATATATTATTTTTTGTAAAGCAAAGGATACATATGATAACATTACATTATTCAAATAACGTATTTAAAATATACGAATTTTGTATTCCTTTACTTAGATAAAATATTATGAAAATAGAAGAATTTTAATTGAAGCAATAAATGCATTTAAAAAACCCAAAAGATTTTGAAATCCTTTATCTAATCATTGCCCGAGTCTTTGGCAAATTATTTTTATTAGTTCAAAACGTATTTTATTAGTTTATAAATTTGGTTGATCGGAATAAAAATGTTTGGTAGTGGTGTTTGCACTTTGAATGTACCTACTGGGTATTCTTAATGAAAATATTTTAAGAATTAAAAGATGCTCCTAGTAAATTTTAAAATATTGTTAGTACTTAGCATATTTATCAATATACAAAGTTTGGAGTAATACATTTAGATGATATTCTAATCTTTTTGAAAGGAACTGACCATAATATACATAATTTAAACAAATTTGTAAAATTTATAAAAGAAAATGGTTTAGTTATTAAAGAAAAAAGATGAAATTTTTCATACAAAAATAAGAATTATTTACCCCTCAAACTTATAATTATTTTGATTATGTGCATGTTTGGAACCATTTTCATTGTTATAAAACTTTTTAAAACGGTTTATTTGGTTAAAAAAATATTTTTTCATTAATATT
Source organism: Pachyrhizus erosus (assembly GCA_026544285.1). NCBI lineage: Eukaryota > Viridiplantae > Streptophyta > Magnoliopsida > Fabales > Fabaceae > Pachyrhizus > Pachyrhizus erosus. Next base: position 16,353 of record JAMLFT010002804.1, on the reverse strand, counting down.
TTAAATGATTTATAAAATGGTTCAATGGTTTTAGATTGACTGTTGCCGATTTTCAAAAAATTAAATAAATTTATGAATATTTTAAATAAGGCTAATAAAACAGACTAATGTAATACGTTTTTATTTGATTCGCATGTAGTCTACCTTAAATGGGCTGAGATTGACTAATTCATCATAGTTAACAACATAAACTGAACCAGTTGGCTTGTCTTACTTAGTAGTGTGCTTATAGTCAATCTATCATCTTTTTATTATCGTTTTTTTTATGATTGTTATAAAGTTTACTTTTATTTTCTTGATACAGTGCTTTTGTAAATTTGACAAAACCATGATTTTACAACATTACAAAAATAAAGGAAAATATTAAATAGATGTTCAAAAAATTAAGTGTTAAATAGATGTTTTAAAAACATTGACCATATCAAATTCCACACAAAATGCTAACAATTACAAAATAGTTTTTTAATATCTTAAATCAAATCACCATATCAAAACACAATGTCTACCAAACATGAATAATAATAATCATAATAAAAAGGTTGGTAAGTCAACTTGTCCCACCTTATTTTTTGTATAGGTCGGATAAGTTGATCTATTGAATTATATTTGCATTGACATTTTCAATTTTAAAAAAAGATAATTTTTGTATATAGTTACAATTTTATTTTCTTTCTGACAAGTTAAGGCATAATATAGAATATGTTATGAGGTTATTCTTCAACTAAATTTTTAAAGATGTAGATATTTATTATTTGATGAGATCAATAAAAACCAAAGCAATTAAGCAAATTCAATGTTATTTTATTAAAAAATATATATTAATATTAATAATAACTAAATAAGGTACTTATATTTTTACGAGTTTTTGTATCACAAGTGTTTGATCCAATTGTTTCTTGTACGAAAAAAAAACTCATTCTTAAAAAAAAAACTAATAATGATAATCGAATTAATAGCAATAACTTCACATATAAAAAAAAATAACAATAACTTTATAGGAAAAATTAGACTAAAGATATCTTTTATGAGAGACAAACTTATTAGAATTGAGTAAAATTATTATAAGTGACAAATATTTCTATGTATATTTGACATAACAACATATCAACGATTTTCATAAAAATAGTTTTAAGAAAAAACAAAATTGGTAGGGTCAAAATAACGTACAAAACAGTAATATAATAATACTTCTAACACTATAACAAAGTATCTACAAGATAATGAAGATGATTGCTATGTGATATAAATTAAATAACGGTTGACAATAATCTTTGATAAAAAAAAATAAAGTTAAGAAAATTAACTATATAGTCACAATTGTAACAAGAAAAGATGAAAACATCTCATTAGAAAAAAAATCCTTTACTAAAATTTAATGGCAACAATAATGTTTGGAAAATCTTTCAATGATAACTGTGAAATTTAAGATTTTAATAATGTATTTCAAATAACATAACTTCTCTTGTGAATATATAAGACACTCATTTCTTTAAAAATGGCATAATCAATTCGTGTGTGATTTTATTATAGTTTTGATGTTTCTTCTTGGGTGAATAGAGTGTTTCTTAGTTAGAAGACAAAAATTATTTTTTAATTATGTTTTTCTATATGTTTAAATCTAATAGTAAATCTTAACCACATACTTAAATGATGAGATTATTTGTCAATTATACACATCATATAGGAGTATTATTTAATATCCTATAAATGTTTTTTTTATATTATCAGTAAAGTTTGAAGTTTTCAATACATGGATTTTTTTTTTAAAATATTTATCAAATAATGACAACACATTTTTTTTAATTACTTATTTGCATTAAATTAAACTTACATGTAATACATATTACACTTAGAAGAAAGAAAAGTATATATTTTAAAATAAAAAAATAAAATGTATTATTTAAAATTAATGATAGATTCAAATTTTTTTTGAAGGAGGACAAAAAATAATTTATAATATTGCCGTAGACGAAATGTACTGTTTAGTAAATAAAATTAGTACTAACTTATTATCTCTTTTATATTTTATAAATGTTTACATTATTTTATGGAAACAATACCTTTTTTATAAAATAAAAAATAATTATTAAATTTATTTAAATAAGAAATATTTTGTGGGACAATTGTTCCCATTTTTCTGTAGATGCATCTATCCTTAATCTAAATATCTCTTAATAGAGAAAGTATTTAAATATAGTTTTAATCATTTTATTTTGATCAATTCGCAACTTTGATGTCCTTATTTTAAAATAAAAATATTTGGTCTCATATTTTTAAAAAATACACAATTTTAGTCTTATTTTTAATTTTGTTAATGTTTTATCTCTTTTATTTTAATTCAAATTAAATCATAAACCTAATATATTTATTTAAGGTACAATCAATAAATGATTTTATTAACTAAAACATAAGAAGTAAAAGAATTTTTTATAGACAAAATTGATGATTAGAAAAAAATTATGAATTTTTTAAAATAGGACAAAACGTCTCTTTTTTAAAATAAAGAGACCAAAATTGCATTTAAACCTTGATAAAAATATGTAGTAAGTGAGATGAAAAATTATCATTTACCAAACAATAAGAGATTATTTGTATTTACTTGCATTTTTAAAAAAACAAACTCTTTATAAATAAAGTGACACATCTAAAAAATCATCATATTTATATATTTTTTATAATAAAAGACAAAAAAACAAGTTAAAATAATATTTTAATCTATTATTTTCATCTTTTTTTATTTTAGTCATTTATGTTTTATTTTTTTTAGTTTTTTATGTTTGCAAATTAGCTAATATGATTTTTTTTTTCATTAATGACAATGTGGCGTTATTATTATTATAATTTTATTATATTTTTTACAACTCATTTTCTGACAGCTTAATCACGTCATAAGTTATATTTTTTTTCGTGAACCCTCCCTTTTCCATCATTTTTCTTCTTCTTCTCTTTTTCTCGTGATCCTTCTCTCTTCCCCTCTACCATCGAAGTGCTTGTTGTTGCTATCGACTGACATGAAGCAATTCGGTGTTGAGTGTCATGGTAAAGAGGATATCAACTAACAATGCTTTAACTTTAACGAAATGGACTTCAATGATATTAGAAAAAGACTTTTGCTGACTCACCTAAAGTGTCACCTACTAACACAAGAGATGAAATTGTTAGTCGTCACAAAGAAATTATCTAAAAAGGAAACCACATTAAAAATGCAAGTCATCCAAAATTGTGATCCAAGTTACATCAATATTGATTCACTTATTTATTTAGCAAAAAAGGAAGAAATAACAACAATGAAATATAATAATTTTCTAACAATTTTAAATTTTAAAAAAATAACTTACCAAAAAATATCATAAAATAATCTTAAAATCTAATATCATATCATTATTAATGGATAAAAAAATTATTTTAGATTTATTTACAAATATAAACAGATTAAACGAAAATTTAAAATATAAAAGATCAAAATAAGAATTTTAAAACATAAATAATTAAAATAAAAAATAAAAACATAATAAAATAAAATATTACTATAACCCAAAAAATATTTCAATATTTTTTCGAAAGTTAACAAAATTCTTCTAAAAGTTTATATAAAAAAAATGATCACAACATCATCATCATCATTTTAAACATAATAAACACTTCTTAAATATACATATCTTTTTTAAAATAAAAATAAAAATCCCATAAAAATTATACCATTACTGAGCTTGCTTTGTTCCTTTTTTTTTTTAAAAAAAAATAAATAAAAAAATAAACTTGCTCTGTTGTTAATGGCAAATATTTGTAATTTGAGGTCCTTGGATTTTGTTTTGTTCTAAATCCCATAAACCCTCTCAGCCCTGGGAGTGAAGTGACTCTAATAAATAAGGAAATATAAATATTCGTATGATTCTCCAGATCTGTTCATCCTCCTTAGGTTGAATTCATCGCCGAGCGTCAGATCCGAAATGTCGATCGGAGATGCTTTTATATGCTTACTATTCATCGCAACTCGTTCAATTTCAGCTGCTTCTGCTGATTCCATCTATGGTTGCGGTGGATTTGTCGAGGTAAAGTAATTTACATTTCTATCAGCTTCTGTAGTGCAAAAATCACAGAAAAAACTGAAACACCGATTAGTGTCACACTTAATTCTCAGAAACTACGAGATTGATTTTTCAGGCATTCGGGTTGGGAAAAGAAAAATGTACGGATCTGAAATTTGTGCTTTAACTCACTATTCGTTTCTTGTTTTGTTAATTCTAGTTCATCTGTTCACATTATCTCTGATGAATTCGGTTGTTTATTTTAGTTTGATAATTGTTCATTTATTATTTTTCGCCACTTTTTTGTAATATTCGGTCGATGCTTATTTTTGCTTACAAATTCGAGTTATCGCAGGCGAGCTCATCATTGGTGAAGTCGAGGAAACAAACTGACGCCAAATTGGATTATTCTGATGTCACGGTAAGTGCGTGTAATCTGTGACTGTTGCATTCGTAACTCTTTTCTTTTTTCTACCTTTTAGCTTCTTGAAATTCTTTTTACATATTTATAATCTGTAAATATTTTCATGAACTTTACTTGCACTGAGTAGTTATTTAGCTAACAAAAAATATGAGAAAAATCAGTACATGTCAGTTGTAAACTTGGGGTGAGTTTTATGTTGACAACTTAAGTAAGTGCTTATTCAGTAAGTTTTTATCACACGAGAGCTTTTGCCATAAATTTGATTGTGAAAGTTAAGTGTGTACTTCAATTTTTGAAAAAGTTAGATGAGAGAGCTTCTGTAAAAGTTAAGTGCATAAATTTATTTTAGCTTATGAGAGAAGGTCAATTTATTTTACCTTTTTATCTTCTCCTATAAGTAGTTTATCTAACCAGGGCCTAAGTACTTATTCAATAAGCTCTTATCACGGGAGGGCTTATGCCATAGATTTGACTGTGAAATTTACTAGAATAAGCTAAAAAGAGATACAAGACCTGATGACAGTCACGTGCCATTTCATATACTCAAGTAAGCTCCCCGTAAGTTCTTTCAAATGCCCCCTTACTCTACCATTGATTTGCATTTGATTTTGAACTCTAATTATTTTGCACAATAGCTGTAACAATGTTACTGGCTTGGCTTGGAGTCTGCTGTTGAAATGGGATATTATAGAAAAACAAGACATACATAGGGCAGCCCCTTCATGTCCTCTTTGGCTTTTTGCTATATAGGATCTGTTTGGGTAAGCCTATCTAGAAATACTTTTATGATAACAAAATAAGAAAAAAAAATGAAAAGAGCTTCTCCATAAGCTAAGACGAGCTTATGTAGAAGTTAAAACTCATATTTAGAGAAGTTATATAAAAGAACTTTTACAAATTAGCTCATGCATATGTTAATTTTAGCTTATGGAAAAGTTCGTTTCAGGTTTTTCTTCTTATTTTCTTCTCTTAAGTGTTTTTGGATAAACTTATCGAAACAGACCCGTACTATTTTGTGGTAATGTACTGGGAGGTGGATGCTGTGTTACACACATCCAAGGGAATTCTTGTTTGTTTATTAGATATGATGCACTCATTTCAACTTGGACTCAATGACATTTAATTGATCCATTTGTTGTAGGTTGAGCTTCAAACTGTGGATGGACTGGTAAAGGATAGAACACAATGTGCTCCAAATGGGTACTATTTCATTCCAGTATATGACAAGGTAAAATTTGAATCTGTGTACATTTAAGAATATTTGGGCAACTTCTGTCTACATAAATACTGAATGGCATATATATGCCTTAGATGTGAATACGTTATTTAGTTCTTCTCAATGTAAGTATTTTCATCACAGGGTTCTTTTGTAATTAAAATTAATGGACCTCCAGGATGGACATGGAATCCAGAAAAGGTTAGTTATTTCTCAGTTATAATCTGTGTGCACAAATCTCTTTCTCACTTTTCTGAATCTTGATATAATCTGAAAGTATTCTTATGAATTCTGACACTTTCTTTGTTTTCCCCCCTCTTGTACTTACAGGTTCCTGTGGTGGTTGACAATAATGGTTGCAATGGCAATGAAGATATAAACTTTCGTTTCACAGGGTAGGCTATTATTATGATTTTTTAACTTTGTGGTTTTTGATTTTGGAGGAACTTATTAAAAGGAATCTTGTGGTGAATAATAATATTCTTCAGAATTTAGTTTTTAACTGAGCCCAATGGTGTCATGTAATCCATGTAACCAATTTCTGGTGAAATGAGGCTATTGTTGTTGTCGTTGTTGTATGTCCTGCTGCATCCTTTGCTTGCTTATACTCTCAATTTTGAAATGACCTGCTAAGTTTTGTATATTGTAGGTTCACCATATCTGGTAGAGTTGTGGGAGCTGTAGGGGGAGAAAGTTGTTCAGTTATAAATGGAGGTCCATCAAATGTAAAAGTTGAACTATTTTCCCTTTCTGGGGATCTTGTCTCTTCAGTCTTAACTTCATCATCAGGGAGTTACTTGTTTACTAATATAATTCCAGGTAGGGGAGTTTATGTTTACTTTTGGAAAGTTCTTGGGTTTAAATTCTTTCATTATTTTGGGAGCCTCTTGCACTAATATGGAGATTATAACCATATACAAGCAGTTGTTGAAGATTCATGTATATAGTATCTACATTTATGTGACATGAACATATGAAACGTATTAAAAATACATGTAGTTAACAGATAGGTGAATTTGATTTCAAGTTTCCACATAAAAAATTATGATTTCACTGGAGGTGAACAAGATTAATTTGTTGAGAGGTAATTGAGAATGAGCAGGATTATCTGGAGGTGAGCAATATTGTCTAATTAATATTATGTGGTTTTTAGAATTGTGTTTAGATCCAAAAAACATGGAACGTAAGTTAATTGGGTAATTGGGTTTAATGGATAACATGTTTCACTTTCTGCACTTTGCTATGAGTAATGTTGGAAATAGGAGCATTTAATGTTATTACTCTTCCAAGTAGCTTAGTTATTGTGTTTAGCTGAGTTCAATGTATTTTAGGAAGTAGTGATATTTTAATTGTTTTCTTGAGAATAGTAGTAGTAGTTATCTCTGTTATCATTATTATTATAAACAGATCACTTTGCTGAGTGATATATACTTGCTTGAGCAAATTCAGGAAATAAATCTTTGTTTCTCTCTCCTCACAAGTAATAATACTGTCTAGAATTATGAACTCCATTGATATTTTCCATGGGATTGGTTTAAAATAATTTGTTGTTTCCATTTTTTCATTATTTTCTATTCTCCTTCTCAAAATTGTTCAAACAAATGGACACTCCTGATGTGATGTGCAGGAAAATATGAACTACGTGCTTCAAATCCTGATATGAAAGTTGAAGTTAAAGGTTCAACACAGGTTGAAATAATGTGTTTGCTTTCAGCATTTTGCTTCATATTCATACCCATTTCTTTTGTGTCACTCTTTAGTCTCAATACATTTAATGAGGTTGCATATTGTGCTTACTATTTTTCTAACATTGTGCTTCTCGCAGGTTGAATTGGGCTTTGGAAATGGGGTAGTTGATGATGTTTTCTTTGTCCCCGGGTATAGTATCAGTGGATTTGTTGTTGCTCAGGTAATGTTTGTTGAATGGTCAAATCTTACATAAAGTTCACTTTCCTTTTGTAATTGCTACATCCTTTTCTTTGTAAAATTTTTATGTTGTAATCTAGAGAAAAGATTCATATATGCCTGACATATAACAACAACAAAGCCTTATCCTAATAGGTGACAATGTCTGTGACAGAACAAAAAGTAAATTCTTGTTTGCGGTGACTGCTTCATCTATTCACATTTTTATGAGTGTATTCAAGGATGCTTCTGTTCTCAATCAGCTTAAACTTCCAAAATTGATTGACGTGGTTTATTTTTTAACTTTATAGTTTAATTTGAACCTTTCTCATGTAGTTATGCCTTTCATTTTGGTTCTTATTTTTCCAGGGAAATCCAATATTAGGAGTTCATATTTTCTTGTATTCAGATGATGTTTCTGAAGTAGAATGTTTGCAAGGTTCTGCTAATGGTCCAAGACAAGGAGTAGCTCTCTGCCACGCTGTATCAGATGCTGATGGAAAGTTCACATTCAATTCAATACCTTGTGGTAATTATTTTTTTGAGTGCTTATTCTGTCATCTACCCCCTTGATGTATCAAAGTGTGTGTGTGTTTCCGCTGAAGTGGAGCCCTCTAAGGAGCTTCTGAAACATGTTACTAATGTGCAGTGTTGTTAAATAGCGGCTATGGCACTGCCATGGTGGAATGGTGTGGTGGATTTCTTGTCAACTGCCATAGGTAATTTGTGAAGGGAGATCCGCTATGGTGGCGCCATAAGGCGCAATGGCAGAATTTTGGCTTTCCGCCATGTTCCGCTATCCGCCATTGATAACATTGCTAATGTGTCCCATGGGGAGTGTTGAATTTATGGTGCCTATACATTGACAAAAAGGAATATTCTTTCCCAGAGTTTTTTTTGTCATCTTGTTTGTAGTCTGTGCATTTAACTTTCAAACAAACACTGCCAAGTTACAATTATTTGTATGGAACTTAGTTTTAAAAACTCTAGGAACTTCACTCTTAACATAGGCACTGCAATTAGTCTCTCCTGGTCATATTAAATTTCACTTCAAATTGTTTTTTGTATTATGCTTACTTTACAGTTGCTATTTATTTTTTTTGTGGATTGAATATTTATCATTCTGCTGTGATTGAAAATTGCTGCTTCTTATTACATGCTGCTAGAATCTATTTTGCTTATTTTAGTGCTTGCATTTTTTTTATCAATGTACAGGAAATTATGAACTTGTGCCCTACTATAAGGGTGAAAATACAGTGTTTGATGTTTCGCCACCCAGCGCCTCAGTTAATGTTAAGCACCAGCATGTAACAGTGCCTCAAAAGTTTCAGGTAGATTATATGGATAAAAATGTTTCACATACTAACCATCTTCACTATTTGTTTCCTATGACATTCAGAATAGATACTAGTGCTATCAATGTGGGGTAGAAAAGAAATCTAATGATGTATTACAATTGAGTTCAGGACTGCAGGCCTTGTGAAACTTTCATTAAATGAAGTGTGAATGCTAGATTATGTTGCAGTATTTCTGAAAAATCCCTTAAAAAATAGATTAATTTTTTCCACATCCACTTTCCACATAATTGTTGTATTATTGAACATATGGCATCAAATTCAGAGGCATGCTGGCTAAGCTCTATCCAATATTCATCTAATGCATATCCTTTTATTTTTATTTTTATTTTATTTTATGAGATTCCACTTCCGGAATGATCTGTTATGTGCTCTATGGATGATGATTATACTTTATTTATTGGCATCAAACTTACCAAGTATAGCTGAGTCCCCATTGGCCACAACAGTTAACAACTGTTGGGTGACAGCTATGGTTAGCAGCTGTAGATGTTGGTGGAAGAAAAACTGTTTGCTGCCAGTTGCATATATTTCTGGTCATCACTTAATTTAGTGAAGTTTAGAAGTACATATTACCGCTGAAAAGTTAATATATAATATTGGAATTGCAAAATATCTAGGTATCAAATATAGATATGACTGTTTGAAAAGTTATATATATTTGGTATGTTTAAACTAGTTTGGTTCAGTAATAATTATCATATTGTAATATTACTAATATCTGTCTGTTGCTGTGGTTATGTGTATGCTATTTTTCTCTTAATTATCTGCTATCAATGTTAATTCTTACAGGTAACTGGATTTTCTGTTGGAGGCCGTGTAGTTGATGGAAATGGCATGGGAGTGGAGGGGGTCAAAATCGTAGTTGATGGTCATGAAAGGTCTATTACTGATAATCAAGGATATTACAAGCTTGATCAGGTATTAATATGGGTAAATGTGCTTTAGTTAGTGCATTCATTGACAAGAGCAAGACATTCAATTTTCTTTTTCAGTCTATGGACAAAAGTTTCTGAATCTGTTTGTCTTGAACTTTCATTTACTTTTGTCTCAATGTTTCTCTCCCCATTTTTCTTCTTTATTTGGATAGATTGGCTTTTTCTATCAATCAGAGTATGTAAGAGTTTTTTCAATCTTCCTGTACCTGGATAGTAATAAGGGCATAGCTAGGCCAGTGTATTTTTTTTCTTCTTTTTTAACTCATTTTAGATTGTGCTGAGATCTTTCAATTGATTGTAGTTTCTTTTACATTTACATTTTATTTTTCTCTTATCTCTACGTTAAATTTATTAGGTTACATCCAAGAAGTATACCATAGAAGCCAAAAAGGAGCATTACAAATTCAAGAAATTGGAGAATTATATGGTAAATATATCATAAAAATTTTAGCAGATTTTTGAGTTTATTATATTTTTCTTTTAGTATGATGATGGAAATTTGTTAGATGGTTGTAAAAAGCTTGAAGTTTAGCCACACTACCTGTTTTGTAATAATGAAAAATGCTGCTGCGTAGTTCTTGTTTCAAACTTTGTTTACTTGCTCAGGTATTGCCAAATATGGCTTCAATAGAAGACATCAATGCCATTTCATACAATCTTTGTGGTTTGGTTAGGATGGCTAGTGGTGGTATGAAAGCGAAGGTATGCATCTCCTCTTCGTGTAATTATTTTAGTAACATTTTCATGTTAAAATTAAATTTGGGCTTTTGATAATATACTAGGTGGCTTTGACTCATGGACCTGATAATGTGAAACCACAAAAGAAGCAAACAGATGAAAATGGAAACTTCTGCTTTGAGGTAATGTTAGCTTGGTGGAATAAATCAATCAATTTTTTTTTTCCTTTTCATAATTTTGACAGTGTTTCTTAATATCATGTGGATACAAATAACTCAGGCTGAAAGAGAAGAGGTGGTGCATTAGGATGGTAAATAACATATTATACTATATGCTCTGGGAATGTTAGCTTATTTAATAAGCAGCATGATGCCATTGAATCTATCTAATTTATTATACTTTTCTATCTTTTGGTCACAAGCTTTGAGAGGAAAGTTCTGAACCTTGGAAGTATAAAACTTGTGAATGCAATATACTTTTATGCTTGTTGACGATAGATTTTTTTTATGAGCTGAATTGGAGATCCCTAAATGCATTAACCATATATTAGCAAAAATCGGAAACTTGTAGTTGCAGCTTTAAGCCTTTGACATGATTTTTCTAATATAGTCTTCTGTTTGAACAGTTTGAGTAGAATCTATCATTAAGGGATTTAGGTTAGATACTTAGATACACAGTATTTTATATCAAATATTTTAATTGAAATGTAAGAAAAAAAAAGGCCAATTTTCAGCATCCGCAGTTCATAAAAGAATTTGTGTTTGAAGATGGCTCAGCTACCCAAATCATGTCTTGAATTCTCATTTTTTCAAGTGTAAAAATAATTTTATGGCTTCTTTCTTTAATGATGTTTCTAGAGTATCTGCTAAAGTTTGATTGTTCATTACTTATTGCTGATCCGTAAATCATTTGTTTAATGTCTAGGTTCTTCCTGGTGAGTATCGCTTGTCAGCCATTGCTGCTACTCCTGAGAATGCTGCTGGACTCATGTTTGCTCCATCTTATATTGATGTGGTGGTCAAAAGTCCCCTGTTGAATATTGAATTTTCACAAGTAATTTTTCACCCATATTAGCTATAGGTTATCTTGTATGTTTTTTAGTTCTTTCTTCCTTTTCCCTTCAGTTTTTTCTGTATCATGCATGCTTAATTCTTTTTTTTTTTAGGGGGGTGTCAAAATTAGAGTCCTTTATTGACATAGTTAAGCGTGAGATGATTAGTCTTATATGGTTGTATGATTCGTTCAGCAATATTAGTGCGTAGATGACATTATATAGCAGTGTGCTTGGATAAAAGAGTTTAAAGAGGGAATGTACTTTAAGAGGATTTAAATAATAAAATACTATGTTTTGGATATTTAACAAATGAATATTAAAAATACATTTCCATCGGGGTAATTTTCCTGCCAGGATGAAGAATTTTTGGTTTTGAATAACATCTCATATGGTAGAAATTTAAGATTCCCCAGCTGCACTGTGTCACTGTCATTGTCAATGAAGAAAATGATGAGGTATCTCACAGTGCTGTTGAAATGATCATAGAAGGTGCTGATGCTATGGATGGCTATGTATGCCTTCATCCAGGAGATGATGGGGTTTGAGTTCACAAGATAAAGAAAAGTTGAAGTTTAGAAAGAGAGAAAATTTGGAAGAAGAAAAGTATTTTTCATTCCCAACTAAATTCTGTTGCATTGAAAACTATTTATACTATAACAGTAGCTTGTCCTACAAGGAACTAGACAGTTATAGCCAGCTCAGTAGCTTGTTCTACTAGGAACTAGACAGTTATAGGCCAGCTGTCACCTGACAGCTGGATAACTTACTAACTCTCTTAGTACATTTACTAACTGAGTACATTATTCACAAGTAAGATCAAGTTGCTATCCTTGCTCTGCCGTTGTCAATGAGAAAAACAGTTGGGTTTCAAGTGTTCCCTTTTCCTGTATAGTGTATGGTCTCATCAAGGATGGATCAAACAAGATGACTGTAGAAATAATTCAACAAAATTTGGTGCTTCCGTCTTAGGGAAACAAGCTTCATATGATTTTCAATGGTGTTTTATATATGATGTTGCTGTCAGTGTGGGGGTAGGTATGGTGGGTGAATGAGATTTATGATCGTGGCAGATTTGTAAGCAATGAAGATAGGAGATAGATTTCCAAAATTGAATTTCATGTATAATTATCCAAACACTAGGTTTTACAGATGATTGAAATTGAACTACTGTCATTTAATTTCATGTTATTTGAAATTCTTTGAAATTTTAGAACTCTATCCAAACACAACTTAGATTCATTTGATAACTTGAATTTGGGCTGGCTTAACTGAATCCCAAAAGCCGGTTCTTGAGATGAGGATTGCCCAAGCTTTAATAAATTTTACCTTGACCATATTTATAGTTGGTGCGAGATTTCATCACCCCATTCATGCTCTTGACTAGACATTTGGAGGATGAAGATTGTAGATTTTTTTTATATATAGTACATTGAGAAAGCCACATGGCCAGGTAGATTGCACTGGGTAATCCATGGGTCCTGGTTGATTGCCCTGGGAAATCAGTGGGGTCAAGTTCTTTTTGGGACAGCTGAGGGTGATCCAATATCAAATCTATTATATAGACTTTGGTACCATCTTGAATTTGGATTGGGTCTAACTTAACTCCAAAAGCCAGTTTATAAGGTGAGGATTGTCCAAGTCTTTGTTATATTTTGGCCATGTATATCGATATGGGGGGATCTTACCATATTAACCTGGATTTCATTTATTTATAGATTTCCTATATGGTTTAATTTTTATTTGATTCCTCTAAATGTCTTTTGCTTCTCCATTTTCTTTAGGAATCTTTTTGACCTTATCCTCTCAAAGATCAGGATATAGGCTCTGATTTTATATTGTTCTATTCTGATTGTGCACCTCATGATTGTAGGCTCTGGTCAATATTCATGGTGCCATATCATGCAAGGAGAAATGTGGTCCAGATGTATCTGTTACTCTTGTGAGACAGGTTGATAAACATAACGGAGAGAGAAAGACAATTGGCTTGACCACCGAAATTAGTGAATTTCTGTTTTCAGATGTTATTCCTGGAAAATACAGGCTTGAGGTTGGCCTTTATTTTTTATGCATTCCCATTTTATTCATGGTTTTTTAAGTAGAATTTCTTTAGTTTTGAGTTTTATTGCCTAAAAATTTCTTTTAGATATTCTACTACTTGTTCAGTATCAGTTTTTTATTGGAAAGTTCTGATTGACGCATTTTTTTCCCACTGTAATAATATTTGGTTTAGGTCAAACATAGTTCCCCTGAATCAGTGACCTCGGAAGATAATTGGTGCTGGGAACAAAGCTTCATGGATGTAAATGTTGGTGCGGAGGACTTAGAAGGAATCCTTTTTGTTCAAAAAGGCTACTGGGTCAATGTTATCTCCACTCACAATGTTGATGGTTACCTGACTCAACCTGATGGGTCAAATGTGAATTTGAAAATTCGGGTACAACAATTGTAGTCCATCCAAATATGTCAGTAATTTGCAGCTTCACAAAATTCATTCCTGTTCTTTTGGTCTTATCTGCAGAAAGGTTCCCAGCATATATGTGTAGAACAACCTGGTGTACATGAATTTAGTTTTGTTGACTCGTGTATCTTCTTTGGGAGTTCATCAGTGAAAATTAATACATCTGATCAATCGGTATGGAGAATTAAGATATTCATGATTATATTTTTCAGTTTTTTCATGTATTATTATATTTGGTTCTTCTGAGGATCTTCTTCCATAATTTTTTCTTTTTGTAGCCCATCCATGTAACAGGAGAAAAGTATCTTCTTAAAGGACAAATAAATGTGCAGTATGGCTCACTTGATGCATTGCCTGAGAATATAGTTGTTGATATTAAACACGAAGGAGTCGATGTTATTGATTTTGCTACAGCCACACTTAAGTCTCATGCGAAAGATCAAACAGAGGCTGCTATATTTGAGTATTCTTTTTGGGCCAATCTAGGAGAAAAGCTTACCTTTGTTCCTTGGGACTCAAGGTACCTCTATCTATTCTAGCTGGCTGTTCAAACAATTTCAGTTAAATATCTATTTTAGTTATAAGGCTTTTGTAGAAGCAGATTGGATCAAGGGAGGAAAATTGATTGTGTGAATACACACAATAGCTACTATCTCATTACATCTTTGCCTACTTTTCCTGAAAGGATCGAGTGTGTACAGCTTGTAAAATAGTACAGTACAGTATAGTGGATTTATACCATTTTATGCTAACTGCTAGTTCCATGCACACTATTTCAAAAGCTTTATTTTGTACCATTTTGAATTTATGGAATTACACCCAATTTCTAGAAAAAAGTAGTTGTAAGTCTTAACACTGTATTATATGCTTCCAGTTTTCCTGTAAGGTTAAACATTTTAATTAGCTTACCATTTTTTTTATCATTCCATGTTGCTTATTGGTGTATTGTGCATATAATGCACACAATTCAATGATTCTGGGATGTTGGGTCTGGTACTCTTTTTTTAATACTTTAATTACTCATATCTTTTCTCCTATCCCTTCCCTCCTGTCTCTAGCTTTTAAATGAAGCTAATTCATGCACTAGAATTTGTCCAATTTATAGTTGACTTGTTCTTGTTTGGTTACAGGAATGATGGGCAGAAGAAACTTTTATTTTATCCTAGAGAACATCAGGTAAGTATCATAAATTAGCTTTTCTATCGAAGATTTTTTGGGAGTAACTGAGTTTCATTTGCAAAATCTATTTCCTTAGGTATCAGTGACAGATGATAATTGTCAAGCTTATATTCCGACATTTTCGTGTCAACTGGGTACATACATTGAAGGATCAGTTTCACCTCCTCTTTCTGGCGTCCATATCAGAGTTTTTGCTGCTGGAGACAGCAGCATTACTGCGCTTAAAGGTGGTGAATTAGTTCTTGAAACAATCACTGGTACTGATGGTTCCTTTGTGGCAGGTCCTCTGTACAATGATATTGGTTACAATGTTGAGGCTTCAAAGGTAGTCTCTTTCTCAGAACAAACTACATAAAATAAATGCCTTGTTTTAAAAATACTAAAACGGTGTTGTACAGTTTCTCTACTTATCTGTGATGTTTCTGTTGCCATCTTGTTTTCTTATATTGTTTGATTGTTTTTTGTTTATATTTGCAGCCTGGATATCATTTAAATCAAGTTGCGCCACATTCCTTTACTTGTCAGAAGCTTAGTCAAATTTCAGTACGCATACATCACAAAGATGATGCTAGAGAGTCCATTCCTTCTGTTCTGTTATCTTTGAGTGGTGACAATGGTTATAGGAACAACTCAGTATCAGGAACTGGAGGGACATTCCTGTTTGATAATTTGTTTCCTGGAATGTTCTATTTGCGTCCTGTTTTGAAGGTACTATACTGTAACTGGACATAACTGTTATTATATTGCATTCTACTGCTTGTCACGTCCTTGACATGCAACTTTTTGTCAATCAGCTCTGGTTCACACACAACTGCACTAGAAGTTAACAATATACTTGATTTGATTATGCATCCAAAATATCTCTTATTAAGCACCAATATGTGCATTTTCTTCACGTATACATATCAAATATGCATTTGATACCAATACTCTTGGATATTTCATTGATATCTGTGAAATATCACAGCCTTTAAAAAATAGTTGAGTTGGATATGAGACAATGAAAGGTGTGCAAGATAGAAACATAGAAGCCTTGTCTCTAGGTGAACTAGAAATGGAAGCTATCCTATTTAAGGATAATGCTCAATAAGGGAATGAGATCAGTACTATTCCTATTT
>JAMLFT010002803.1:11415-23994 GCA_026544285.1 Pachyrhizus erosus | reverse complement strand
AATAAAAAATACTGAAATTTGTTAAAAAAAAAATAGTAAAAAATTAAAATATACAAAATTTAAAACAAAAATAAATATATTAAAATTGTGCAAATAATAAAAAAATAGTATAACCATGACAATAAGAATAACAACAATAAAAATATATAATGTTAATGTTTTCATAAGTTACATTTAATTTTTATTAAGTAAATTTTTTTACATAAATAAATAATAATAACATTGAAAAATATAGAGACAGTGTTGATAGCGGTGACAATAACGACAATATAGCGGTGGTGTTGATGGTTATGGGTGGTAGCAGTAGTGTTGATGATAACAAGAGCGACAACAACTGTAACATCTTGGACGCTGATGATGAGAAAGAGTGATTTTTTGATGCAAAATAAATGAGGCACGAACAAGGAATGACTCTTGACTTGCTTCCAATGGGAGAGATACATGAATGAATTAAATACACACTTGAATGAGAGAGATCCAAAGACTATGTGGATATGAGACTATACATTTGATAATGACTTAAATGAATTAATTAGTATTAGCTATATTAATAAGATGCATTTATTTTTTGGTAACCTATTATTTAAGATTTTCACAGTTAAGCATGTTTTATTTTGAATAATTATGGGATGAGTGACCTTTTGAGATGTTTTCCAAAAAGTGTGTGAGTGAGGACAAAACACATTGAAAAGTATTATGTTGGTTTGTAGGGTCAACCATTGATTCTAAAAAGTAATCGAACATTACAAATGGTGATATTAAAACTAGTTGACAATAATTCAGAAAGGGCTACCTATAGAGGATTCTGACCAACAAGGAAGTTGAGTGAAATGCTACCATGTGAAGTATTGTATAATGTGGGTTGCTGAGATGTTGATTATCGAAGATGTTACAAATGGTATTAGAGAAGATCTCTCTCCTAATACAGTGTGGTTTGAGGATAAAGCAGGCAGAAACTAGTGGGCATGTAACATGCTGGATGCTAACAATGGCAGGAAGTGATTGTTAATACAAAAAAGATAAGACACGAATAAGAAACAACTCTTGATAGGCTTCTAGCGAGAGGGGTACATGAATGAATTAAATACACACCTGAATGAATTAATTAACACTATTTATATCAATAAAATGCATATACTTTTCGGTAGTCTATCATTTAAGAACTCCAAAATTAGGTGTGATTGGTTTGGAGTAATTAAGATATGAGTGACCTTCTGGTAGGTTTTTAAGAATGAGGACAAAAAATTTTGTGTTGGTTTGTGGAGTCAGTCATTTATCCTAAAAAAGAATTGGACGTTACAAGTGGTGATATCAAGACTAGTTAACAATAATTTGGAAAGGGTTACCTACGAAGGGTTTTAACCGGCGAAAACTTCTGACTAACAAGGAAGTTGAGTGAAGTGTCGTAGAGTGTGAATTGTCGAGACGTCGATTATCATGAATGTTACAACTATAATAACAAAGGAGATAATGGCAGTGAGGAGAGGGGGTGGGTGGGTGGTGGTGGCAGTAACGATGACGACAATGGTAGTAGTGGTGGTGGGTGGTGATGATGATGTTGATGACAGTGGTGATGACGGTAATGAGAAGAGTTATTATCAAATGTAGTGAGAGTGTGTTTTTTAAAACTAGAAATCAAATTCTCAATTTTTTTATTTTAAAAATAAATATAAAAGTGTTTCAAATTTGAATTAAAAATTATTTCAACTCCATTTTTACCAAACACGTTTTATTTTTAAAATTACCTTTAAAAACCAAAAATAAAAAATTCACAATCATCTCATACGAGCCTTAAAATATTGCTTAAATTTAAAAGGATATTATCTTGTCATTTAGGTATTGTATAAATTTAAAGATATTGTCTCTAAATTATACATATATTTTCTCTTTTAAGATTATGATTCTAAGTTTATAAATAGAGATTTTTGAGATGAGAATAACCACCTAACTTAAAAAGGAGTCACCACCCTAAGTGAAAAAAGAGATTGTGTGAAGGGAGGATTTATCAAGATTGTATATAAAACTTGTAATAAGATAGTATATGTGGGCATGAGAAGCAAAATCACATTAAATAAATTTGCATTGTGGATATAGACATAGTGATGGAATTGCATTAAACAAATTTGTGTTGTGGACATAAACATGAGTGATTGAATTATGTTAAATAAATTTTTTTAATCTTTTCTTTTTTCCTAATGATATTGCTTTTTTATTTTATTGTGTGTTCTCTCATCCTTGCATATGAACATGTGAGTGTTTTCTAACAATTTTTACAAATTAAAACAATAAGAAATCCCTTATTATAATAATTCTTCACATCTTTTACTAGTAAATACTATATATAGCTTTCATAAAGATAATCTTATTCGAGTTGAACATAATCACTATATGTGACAAAACTCTTCTTTTAATACTTAACATAGTTGTGAATACTCTCAAATTCAAAATTATAATTTTTTGTCTTTTTAATTCTTCATCCTAATGGATTGACTTTAGATTAATGTAATATCTTTCTATTTTGCAAAAAAAAAAAATTTGTTATTCCCTCCATTATCTTTTATAAAAAAATATTTTCATACACATTAAAAAAATTAGTTAATTTCTTTAATTCTTATTAATTTCATAATATTCTTCTTAAATTGTCCTTGTTATTTAAGAGATTATTAAAAATTTATTCACAAATAAAAAAATAAAAAAATTGTTAAAAATACAAAAATAACTAATGAAGGGTATTTTAAGAATAATAACATTAAATTAAATACAAATATTTATAATTTGTTAATAGTTGAGAAGAAAAAAATAATTAACATTTTACTTATAAAAAAGAACAAAAGTAGTATATTTTTCTATATTTTTTTTATTTTGTTAAAAAAGTGTTAAATAAAAAATATATTTAACGTTTTTGAAACATAAAAACTCTTCAATATTTACCATACAAAAACAAAGAAGCTAAAATGAATTAAAAACATTTATAAAAAAAATTATAAAATAATCAAATAATTAAAGAAAATAAGCTAAAATAGCTTCCTAAACAGACCGGGAGACTTCTCATTAAATTGCCGTTTAAAATTAAACAATTAAGTAACATATTTTTTATATGGCCATTAAAGATTGTTGCAGCCAAAACCCCAATAACTTTTTTTTTTTTTTTCCTTACACTCAAATGTTGACAGACTTGGATTGTTGACACTGCAAGCGAATGAATAGTTGAAGTATTTGATTTTATATACAGTGAAGCGTGGGTTGGCCCCTAAAAATTCCCCAATTAAATAAGTAAAAAGAACTTTCTGTACTTTTTTTTTTATTATTACCAATTTAAACAACAAATTTTTTTCTACCGTATTTTTATTGTTTACCCTTGTTGTTTCTTTATGATGATGTATTACATTTTTCGTAAAAAAAATGAATCATAAGTTCTCGTCTTTCTTTTATTTTTTAAGGTCATTATTTGACTAATCACATATAAACACATAACAGTTTTAATATACCAACAATAATAAGAGATAAAAAACAATAATAATAATTTCCATGTAAATTTTTTCTTTTAAATATTTTATAATTTACCTTTTTATACATTTTTTTTTCTATTCTATTATGGAATAATGCTTTGATTATAGTATAAATTTTTTACAATGAATTTAAAAGGGTGGTTTTCTTTACAAGTAATCATTGAGCTAAGATATTTTTTATTGTTAATTAATGAATTAAAATATCTAATATGTTGTTAGTCTAAATAATGTTAGATTTAAATTTTTTAATTAAGGTCTCGAATATGAATGTATAATTTTTGTTATATGGCTTATTTTTATTTTATTTTTAAATTTTTATTATTATTTAATATATTAATCACAAATAGATTTATTTTAATTCTACAAAGTCAAGATTTTTATCAATATTACTTATCAAAATAAAAGATTTGTCTACAAAGACCATCTCAAATAAATAATTATTTAAACACTTGAATTATTTTTACTACACCGACATATTTTTTGAGCAAATTGTGCAACGATAAAATCTTCTATAAAAAAATATATGATAAGAAGCGTTTAAGTTTCTGTGTTTATCCAACCAATATTTGTTCTAGAACATTCTAAGGCTCAATAAGAACCCAATAGTTAATCCTTATTTGTGAAAGTTGTAGGCTATAAAAAAACCCTAAATTTAACCCCTAAGAGGTATGAGTTACTTCATCTCTAATCTTGACTCTGATTCATACTAACCTGAGCATTGTCGTTGACATCTGTCGGAGTCCTTGTAGATACACTCTTTTGGTGCGAAGCACAAGAAACCACCATCAAAGGTATGACTTAATCCAATGATTTAACAAATTCCTCTAAGATTGCAAAATATGCAATTACTTTCCTTACACTTGTGTTGAACAATATACTTTTATATTATTATTGTAAAATTATGATTCTTTAATTTTTTTTTCCTTTTGTTATAGTTTTGAAATCCCTAGTTTCAAAACATTTATATCATATCTTTGATTTTCATTTTTTTAAAATCTTCAAATATCAAAATCACTATGTTCTTAGTTTCAAAATTGAAATTTGTATATTATTATAACATCTCTAATCTCAAAATTCATTTCATTTATATATCAATTGATTATTAATGAATGTGAAATCCCTAATTCTAAACATATTTTTATTGTACAATTCTAAATTTAAAAATTATTTTCTTTTGTACTTTTTTTTTCAAAATAAAAAATAGTTCTTTTACATACCTTGCTTTAATTATGAAATATTCAATATCAAAATCATTTTATTAATTATCTGAAATCTCAAAATTAAGTTTTATTTTTAATTTTTTTATGAATGTGAAATTTCTAATTACTGTGTCATTTTTTATTGTTGTAAAACTCTTAATTTTTTTAAACACCTATTTTTAATCAAATCTTAAATTTTAAAACAAAATTCTTTTTCTTACTATTGTTTGTGAAATTCCTAATCTTAAATTCAAATATCTATTATACCTCGTTATAACTTATCATTGTAACTTTTTAATATGATAATTTCTATTCATTTTAGAATCCTAATCTAAAAATTTATTTTATATGTGATATTCTTTTGTGATATATTTCTTATATATTGATCACATATTGAAACTTATTCAAGAACATTAGTACATTTTTTAACAGAAATTTTCAACTTTGTAACTTATGTGAGTTAATATACTTAAGAAAAAGAAGTATCGAATGTGTTAATCAAATAGTGTGAAGTTCTTCTAGTTTAACAAATGATTTTGAATTTAAATACTGAATATTCAATTAAATTAAATATTTGGAGAGAAAATTTTATCTCCTATAATGATCTTTGAGCAGGATTGTCTTTGATAGATGATATATATTGTCTCTAAAAAAATAATATTAAAAAAAAGATAGAACATATCATTGAAAATATTATTACAAGATAATGATTCAATTAGTTTATTTATTTTATTGATTAACAATATATAGATGTATTTTCCTAATTGAACTCAATATTCAGCATTTCATAGTAAATAAGTAGATTTTGTATGTGGCTTTCTCAATCATATTGAAGGCATTATAACTACAATCATATGGTATGCGACCTCAAAAATCAACAGCTACATCTCATCGCCACCCTTTCAGCCCTTTAAATGTTCATCTTCCCACATGAGGGTGATTAGCATTCTCGTCACGAAGCCAACCGAGTAACTCATTCAAAAGAGCATGTGAGAGAGAAGGACCAAACTCAAGTAATTTTCTTTCATTTATTTGTTGACTGAATGTTTGTTTTATTGGCTTAATTTGTATTGCTTAAGTTTTGTATTTAAGCATTGTTATTTTTGTGAAACTGATTTTAGCTTACTTGTCTGTGTTTAATCAATTTTAAATTATTACTTTTATCTATTAAAATTGGTTAAAGATGTTTTATATCTAAGTTTTATCTTTTTAAAGAATATGATAATTTATAATATTTTACTTTTTATTTAATAAAAGACAATTGAGTTGAGATTACTTATATTAGGGTGTGAGGCAGAGGATATATTATAGAAGATGTAGGATAAGTGTGAGAGTGAAGAATTGCAATATTGTGAACTGAAAACTAAGGTGTAGTTATGGTGCCATAAATCATATTGAAGTGATACCTAGTGTGCTATTTTATATTTATCTATCTATATTAGATAGATCTACAGTGTTTTAAAAGATTTGGCCAAAAACTTGGGATGTTTTTCAAAAATTTTAGGCTATTGAATTAAATAAATTATTTTTTGTGTTTAGACACGTAGTTTTACATTCTTGTATTTTTTAGGTGCGACATTGATCTTATTCTAGATACTTAAATGATTTGACTTACTTTTATAATACTTTAAATTTTAAAGACATGTTGAAAGAAATAATACTTCACATATTAGATTTTTTTTTTAAAAAAAAACTTTGACTGGATTTGTACATTTGTTATTTCGCCTATAATTTATATATATATACATGAACCTTAGCATATAAAGCATAAGTAATTGTATAAATCTTGGAGAGGTAAATATTGATACTTTTGAGGCTAATATCTTAATTGTGATATTTAGTTATAAGTTTTTAATAAGATGTATGGCATTTTATAATGAGAATGCATTGTTCTTACTTTCCAAAACCTTTCCAAATTTACTCTCTTTGGCATGAGAATTCTCATATTTTTTTAAGTCTTTTTTTTTTATCAACTTCCAATTTTTATTGTTAAAAATTTTATATAAAAAAAGTCAACAATGACATTGTCAACTTCTAATTTATTTTAAAAATATATATCAAAGTCAACAATGTCCTTGTAGACTTCCAATATTTAAAAAAAAAAATGAAAGTAGTGCCAAGTCTTCAATAACATTGTCAACTCCCTTGAATTAAAAAAACATATTAATAAATAAGTCGACATGAGACAATTAAATTTCTTTGCAAATTTGACAATGTTGACTTACATGATTTGCTAATTACTTTTTACCTTATAATATTTGCATAAATCTTCATAAAGATATACATGCATATGAAAAACAGAGGAAACTCAATATGAGAGATTAAATCAAGCAGTGATAGAAGTTTATTAATAGAAGAGTGCTTGAGGAGCTTCCTCCATGCATGTTTAAGCTTCTTTGCTACATTCCTCTCAAAGAAATCTCCAATCTCATTTGGAGAGGTCATGTTCTACGGCAGAATGTTTGCAGTTTGCACATTCACTAAAATATGCGGCACTTTATGGCCCTAACCTAACACAGTCACAACAAACAACTTAGCAAAACCAAATTTAGGGGCTTACAATGAAGTTTTGCAGATGGAAATGGACACACAAATTATCAGTTTCATAATCCATTAATAATAGGATTGTTTTTTGCTTTGGTAATCTTCTTCCACCAATTATTATACCTTGTCGCTTATTTAATTTTGTTTTAATTGAACAGTTGCATTACATGACTCTTGTGTGTTACTGACACATGCTAAAAAACCTTGTTTAGTCATTGGAGTCTACTAGTCTATTTTGTTGACAGCTATAATTTGCATTGAGGTGTGCAACAGGGATTTGTCTTGTTTCTCTTCAACTCAACTAAAATTTTCCAAACTTTGGCTATAAAAATTATAAGTTTAACTTTCATGCACTTTTGTTGTAAAAAATTTAACAATATTAATCAATTAGGAATTACTCTTAGTGTGATTTTTTAATTGATTACTAGTCTAAACATTTTTATAAAGAAAGTGAATGAATTTTAACTTACAATAGTATGGAAAATTTTAGTTTTGATTGAGTAAAAACGGATCTGTTGCACACCTGAGCTGGATACAAATAGAAACTGTAGAATGAGCAAAACCAGGTATGCTGTATGCAAGTGTGTGTGTCAGTGGCACATAAGCTCTGCGCAATGCAAAGAGTTTAATTCAAGAAATATTAAATGAGCAAGTGGTATAATGGTAATTGCATCTCAAACTCAGTTCATCAGCACTGTCCTCAACGCTCAAAAACAGGCATTAAAGCGCCAATGAGGAAGAAAGGAAATGACCCTTTTAAAAGTTTTGTTTTTTATTTTTTAATTAAGGTAATCAAAGGAAAAAAAAAAAAAAACAAAAGTAATCATAGTACACTGTGTAGTTGATTTCAAACCCAGAAACAAACAGAATGATGGGCGGTGTTATAAAATCATTGGTGGATTATGATTTATGAAACTGATCATGAATTTGTGTTTGCATGTGCAAGACTTCACCGTAAGCCCCTGAATTCGTTTATGCTACGACTGCGCTACGTTTTAGGGCTATAAATTTCAGTGTATGTGCAAAGTGCAAACATTCTGCCGCAGAGAATGATGGATTTCTCTGAGAGGAATGTAGCAAAGAAGCTGAGACATGTGGGGAGGAAGCTCCTCAAGCACTCTTCTGTTAATAAACTTCTCCCACTGCTTGATGTAATCTCTCATCTCGCGTTTCCTCTGTTTTTTACATGCATGTATATCTTTCTGCTGGATTTTTGTGTCATGGCATCAATTCTGCTCTGCGTTCTGAAATTGATCATCAATTTCTATCAGTTGGACTATCATTTGTTGTGCAGATTTCTTACTGCCTGTAATTATTTCTTATTTTCGGTGTAGTGTAGAATGTAGCTACATGTTTGCTGCACAAATATTGTTATTTTTTACAGTTGTTTATCTTGATGTTTGGTATTTCTAACCTCAAATGGATTGGGACGCCCAAACTTTGGATATTTACCAAAGAGAATGTGTAAAAAAAATTTCTTGAATTTTCTGAGTTTGAGTCTCTGGCTATTTTCTCTTGTCTGATGGGGTGTGTGCCTGAAAACCCCTTTTCCGTTTTCTGAATCATTGGTTGAATAGAGTGACTGTCAGGTCCATCTTTATAAGCCCCTTCGGAAGTCGAAAGCCTCCTTGAAGATCAAGTTTTTAATTTGGACTGTGGTGCTTGATAGAGTTAATGGTTAATACCAACGACATTTTGTTACTGGGGCGCTTCCCAGATTCCTTTTGAAGGGGCAGGAGTTATTTCCTCTAACAGCTACAAATATGGGATGCCATGCCAGAGTGCTTCACCATGAGGAGGTGGACAAATTGACAAGAGCAAGGCAAAAGTCCCTGCCTTGTGAATGGAGCCAGACTTCCTATTTACTGTGAACTATACATCACGTGGATTGCTATTGCTAGAATTTTAAAGGAGACTGCATCATGGATTCACTACCTTCAGAAAAAGGGAAGGTTTCCTTTCCGAGGCTAGGGAAGCTTCAGCACTGCATGGCTATAATCAACAGGGCCATATCCACTTTGTTGATCTGCCCCTATCTCCCATATAGTGCCCATTATTCAATGTCCTAGGACTTCCCTTCAGACCCCTATAAAATCCCTGTGCTGAATCATGAATACAACACACTTCCAAACCAGATACCAGAACCATATAACAACATTGTCACAACAGGCCTTCTGAGCTTGATTGAACTCTGACTTTTTATTTTTGGTTTTCTAACTTTCAGAAATTGGAGCTGCTATTATCAACCCTGGATCAAGAACCAACTAAGCCAATTCAAGAATCACTTGTACCTTCAATGAAGGCATTGATTTCCGATGAACTTTTGAGGCACACAGACGAGGACGTTAAGATTTCAGTTACATCTTGCATCAATGAGATTACAAGAATAACAGCTCCAGATGTCCCTTATGATGATGAACAAATGAAGGTACTAATTTTAGTTTGATGTGTTTGCATTTTTTTATTAGATTATTCAAGTAAACTGTCTAGTGTATACTATAAATGACGTTAATGATTTTTTGTAACCATAATTTTGCTTGTACAAATAATAATATAGCATCCTGTTTCATGGTGAACAGGAAATCTTCAAGCTCACAGTGGCATCTTTCGAGAAATTGTCTCACATATCTGGCCGTGGCTATGAAAAAGTACTTACGATACTTGATAATGTTAATAAGGTCAGATTATGCTTGGTCATGCTGGACCTTGAGTGTAATGACCTGGTTATTGAAATGTTTCAGCATTTCTTGAGATTTATAAGGTTAGAGCCTTGACAATATGTCTCTTATTTGTTTCTTCCTGTTCTAAACTTTATTTATTTCCAATTACTTATTTTACAAAGGAACGTGACTCTAAAATTCCTGCACCTAACTTTTAAGTTTCTTTTCTATTTCTTCTAAGTGGATATCGGCGATCTGCTGAAATAGCTGACATCTAAACAGTTCTGCAATTTGGTGAAGCATATTGAAGCTGATCACATAACAAGAGGATCATATTTAAATTTTAATCATGTGTCAGTTTATTGGCATGCTGTCATTGTTATCCTTGAAAACATATGTTAGACACCCTCCCATTGTTAGGGTGTATGTGAGGAAGATAGGGAAGGGCAACAGGGGATTGGGTTTCACATGGGCAACAAGGAAAATAGTAGAAATAACCATTGGCGAAATTTGAAATGCAATGAATAGAATCAGTTGCAAATTTGCAATGAAAGTATTATGAGGAATGGAGGAGGGATAGGAGTGGGTGAGCAAGTTTCAAGTGTGAGGAGCAAGGGGAGGAAGCAGACCCGGGATCCTGAAGTCTCTGCACTGTGTTAGAACTCAAACCTTTAATTAGCTTCCACCTAACAGGTTAAGCTGCTGTAAGAAGAAAGCGCACAAATGATTTTATATCTAACAGCCTCTAATTCCTTTCC
Organism: Pachyrhizus erosus; assembly: GCA_026544285.1. NCBI lineage: Eukaryota > Viridiplantae > Streptophyta > Magnoliopsida > Fabales > Fabaceae > Pachyrhizus > Pachyrhizus erosus. The sequence continues at coordinate 13,324 of JAMLFT010002803.1, read as the reverse complement.
TGTTTGGGTGAGTGTTTTGCATCAGTTCTTGTACCAGAATCCCTCTGATACTAATATCATCTAAGTATCAGCTCTGTTTTGCAGTTTCTTTTCAATTTACTTGAGGTGCCTCTGAAGATGAAGTGATTTTCTTGTGAATACTTCTGTGTTATATGTATTCAAGATCAAGAATGAAGTAGTGTAGCCAAGGAAGTCAGGGTTTTCTTTGCATTTTCCTTTTTGCAAATGATTAGTATATAAACAACAACAATGACAAAGTCTTATCTCACTAAGTGAAGTCAGCTACATGGATCACATGCTGTCATTTGGCACGGTTAAAAGCCTTTTTGCAAATCACTAGTATATAATGGATAAAACATTGGGAAGTTGTTTTTCATTAATAAATGCAGATTGCTTATTACAAAAACAAAAGTTGATGGCTTTTTCCTTTTTTCTTTTCCTACTTTTAAGTTTTCACTCATTTCTAGAATTATTAATTACTTAAAATATTTGCTCAATTGAAAGGTCAAACCATCCCCGTAATGCAATTCATTCAATGGAATCAATAATGATCCTGATCTTGCAAGAAAGTGAACAAATTTCCCCAGATCTTCTTAGACCTCTGTTGGATAGCGTAGGGAATGAAAATCAGGTAACATGATTTACTTTGCATTATATCAATTTCTTTTCATATTCTTTTCTTTTTGTTTCTTTTATGTCCTTCTATTTAACTTACAATCTAGTTTGATTTATTTTCCCAGACTATTTCACCCATGTCTTGGACATTGGGGGAGAAAGTAATTAGCAACTGTGCTGTTAATCTCAAGCCTTATCTCATGAAGGCAGTGGAGTCCTCAGGCAGAGCTATAAATGAGTATGCACAGATAGTAACTGATATTTGCCAGAACACACCTGGATCCCCTCATTGTGATGATTCAAACTGTTGTAAGAAGACAGTGGTGCGTTTTACTTGCAACACTCTATCAAATAAACTGTTATAGCTAATGTGTTATTCTTGCTTAGTATTGATTTTGCATTTTTGCTGCATATTGGAAACCATGGAACAAATTTTGCTGACTTCTGCTAGTTCTCTAGAACCTTGAATGTTGCTGTTGTTTCATTAGTATGTTTTCTAAACTTGTTTCAAATCATAAGCAGACTGGTTCTCCTTGAAACAAAAGTGTAGGCAAACTAAAAACTCAAGTAGGAAATGAACACCTGTCAACAATGTCACCTGTGTTCCATTTATTGAAGGAGGAAGTTGTGATCAAATTCCAGCTTAAAAAAATAACCACTCCAGTTGATTGCTTGTAAACCTGTATTTTACCATCAAAATATTCTTGCTCACTTAAGCTATTTCCATATGGATGGTGCCTATCACTATTACATTGACATCTTCATATTTTTTGTTGTTATTTGCAACAAGTTGTCACTTGATTTTTGTCTTTGAGCTAGAATAAAGTTAGAATTGGTTGTGTTGCAATGCCTCAGGTTCAAGAAGTTGAGAACAAACTTGATCTTCCTAGAAATACAGTGGAACTACCGTGTGATGTAAATTATCTTTTTGCCCTTCTTGATGAGTTATTTGCTATAGATGGTGCCTTTCACTATTACATTGATATTTTCATTTTTGTTGTTATTTGTATTAAGTTGTTACTTGATTTTAGTCTTTGAGCTAGATTGAAGTTAGGATTTGTTGTGTTGCAATGCTTTAGGTTCAGGAAGCTCAGAACAAACTTGATGTTCCTAAAGATGCAGAAGAACAACCAAGCGATGTAAATTATCTTCTGCTGTTCTCAACAAGTTATTTGATTATGGATGGCGCCTTTTACTATTACATTGATATCTTCATTTTTTTTTTTTGTTATTTGCAACAAGTTGTTCCTTGATTTTTAGTCTTTGAGCTAGACTGAAGTTAGGATTGGTTGTG
>JAMLFT010002803.1:0-11315 GCA_026544285.1 Pachyrhizus erosus | reverse complement strand
GTAAATTATCATTTGCCCTTCTCAATGAGTTATTTGATTATGGATGGCGCCTTTTACTATTACATTGATATCTTCATTTTTTTTTTGTTATTTGCAACAAGTTGTTCCTTGATTTTTAGTCTTTGAGCTAGACTGAAGTTAGGATTGGTTGTGTTGCAATGCTTCAGGTTCAGGAAGCTGAGAACATACTTGATGCTCCTAAAGATGCAGAGGAACAACCAAGCAATGTAAATTATCATTTACCCTTCTCAATGAGTTATTTGATTATGGATGGCACCTTTCACTATTACGTTGATATCTTCATATTTTTATTGTTATTTGCTACAAGTTGTTATATGATTTCAGTCTTTGATCTATACTAGATTGAAGTTGGGATTGGTTGTGTTGCAATGCTTCAGGTTCAGGAAGCTGAAAACAAGGATGTTCCTAAAGATGCAGAGGAACAACCATGTGATGTAAATTATCTTCTGCCCTTCTTAACAAGTTATTTGATTATGGATTATGCCTTTCACTATTACATTGATGTCTTCATATTTTTTTGTTGTTATTTGTGTTAAGAGTATATGTTAATTAGGTGTACAGTTTTATTGTAGTCTCTGTAGTAGACTATTCTTTGTACTCGGTTAGTTTCAAGTTGCTACTTGATTATAGTCTTTGAAAAGATCTTAGTTAGGATTGGTTGTGTTGCAATGCTTCAGGTTCAGGAAGCTGAGAACAAACTTGATGTTCCTAAAGATGCAGAAGAACAACCATGTGATGTAAATTATCTTCTGCCCTTCTCAATGAGTTATTTGATTATGGATGGCACCTTTCACTATTACGTTGATATCTTCATATTTTTATTGTTATTTGCTACAAGTTGTTATATGATTTCAGTCTTTGATCTATACTAGATTGAAGTTGGGATTGGTTGTGTTGCAATGCTTCAGGTTCAGGAAGCTGAAAACAAGGATGTTCCTAAAGATGCAGAGGAACAACCATGTGATGTAAATTATCTTCTGCCCTTCTTAACAAGTTATTTGATTATGGATTATGCCTTTCACTATTACATTGATGTCTTCATATTTTTTTGTTGTTATTTGTGTTAAGAGTATATGTTAATTAGGTGTACAGTTTTATTGTAGTCTCTGTAGTAGACTATTCTTTGTACTCGGTTAGTTTCAAGTTGCTACTTGATTATAGTCTTTGAAAAGATCTTAGTTAGGATTGGTTGTGTTGCAATGCTTCAGGTTCAGGAAGCTGAGAACAAACTTGATGTTCCTAAAGATGCAGAAGAACAACCATGTGATGTAAATTATCTTCTGCCCTTCTCAATGAGTTATTTGATTATTAAATTTTCCTTTAAATACAATTGCCATGCATGCTTCATTAAAGCAACTGTCAATATGAATGCAGTATTAAACTTTTAAATTAATTCTTAATCAGGAAACCAAGGGGCACGGACTGGATATTACTGGTGAGAGAGAAGTCCATATTTTGAATGATACCAAGTCAAACATCAGAAATGGTGCTTCTACTATGGATGGTGAAGCTATAAAAAAATCTGGTTCAAAAAAGAGACCACATTCTGAAATTACTAAGAACTCCAAAAGAGGAAGTGCGAAAGCCAATTTGGAAACCGACAATTTAGAGTCTGTTGAGGAACCAAACTTAGAAACTCAGTTAAATACTGTGCCAAGGAAGAGGGGCCGTAAGCCTAATTCTTTAATCAATGTAGAGGAAGGCTATGATCACTCATGGATTTATCAGGAAACAAAACCTGGGAAATCAGCTCTATCCAGAAAGGCTCGATATTGCAGCTCTCCTTTTCCATCTTCTGAAAAACCTACTTCCAGAAAGGATAAGTTGCATCGAAAGCCTAAAACTGGAAGTGAAACTCTAGTTTCTAAGCCAAAAAGTGAGAGCATAGCAAAACCTGCCCAGTCCAGAAGAACTCAAAATATTAGCAGTAATTTTCCACCTAATGATACAAGCGAAGTTCGTGAAGCTTTAGCTTCTAAACCTAAAACTGGTGAGAATACAGATGCTGCTTCTGTAAATAATAACATTCCTGATGGACATCACATCAAACGAGGTCAGCCAAGGAAAATAAATAGCACTGGGAATCAAGATGTTCGTTCCAATTCTGTGTCAATGTTAAAGGAAGACAACTTGAATTCTCTTCTCAAGAAGACTTCTTTGGATTCCCCAACCGTTAGGTTAGAAAAGGAATCTGAAGTAAGGAAGGATTCTGAACTAAAACCCATTAGGAAAATTAAATTTTCTGTAAGGATTGATGGGAAACTTGTTGTGGCTCCAGAATCAGTTGCTAGGAGGGAACCTAATGTTTCTAGTGGAGATGAGGGGAAACTCACGTCGTCTATGAATGTTGTGCTAGAAAATATAGAAGAGGTCAGATCCTCAGCTCAAACAGATGTTAAGAAGAGGAGGAGGCTTAATGCTACTCCTAACAAGGGTCTCAACAAATCATCAGCTGTGAAGGTATAGTGAGTATCTTTTTACAATCCTCCAGAACAACACAATATATTCGTAAACATTTTTTCTTTTCGAGTTGATATCTCCACTTTCTAGGAGCTGATTGTAGAATCTGCAAATAAAACATTAAGAGGTGTCAAGGAAACCCCACAAACAAGGTTGAGGAGAAGACACGTTATTGCAAGTGTAGAGGTATGCATTTGAAATTCAATGGAGTTATTGAAATTTCAGTTTTTTCCAATAAAACCCCATGAAATTTCACTGGTCTATCTCGAAGGACCTTAATGTGTGATACTCTCTAAGACTATGTACTAATTGTGCAAACAAGATGATATACCTTGGAAAATCTAATGGCAGTATGTTGCGTTCCTATTGCTGCTTTTGACTTCTTAATTAAAAATTTATATCTGATCATCTCTCTCTAAGTATTTTTGTGATTTGCTGATGTCCAGTGTAAAAATTGTACTCTACTCTCCATACTACTACATAGTACTAGTGGTCTAAACTAATAATATTTTGACAGAATGGTTTGAATCAGATTCTTGTTCTCATTGTTGTTTGTTTGCTGGATATTTCCTCTTCTATTAATTTTTCCTCCTAATTAATACCCTATTAACTTTTTTTTTTCTCAATAAATGCCTGTTTGCTGTACTTTTTTCCTTCAGGCAACTGAATCTCATGATGATGGTAACTCATTGGTTGGTAGAAGGATTAAGGTCTGGTGGCCAAAAGATAAGATGTAAGTATCTCGGTAACTTATTTTGTAACCTATTTCTATCTCTTCATTCTTCTATTGCCATTTTCCAAGCAAGTATACTAGAGCCTTAGCTACATTAGGCCCTACGACGCTGCAGGGAAAAAGGTGAATAAAAAACAAGTGGGTTTTTCTCCCTCTTTAAAGTTTTTGTGAATTATTTTTGCTAAACCATCTTGGCTCTAACACGTAGGTTCATGCTTATGATCTATAGGTTTAGGACAAACTTATATTTAGAGGAAACTTTGTTATAAGTTGTTGAAAGGGTTTATTATAATGTGTGTCTTGGATGTCCATACTTAGTCTTTATTTATAATAAGCAAATAGAATTAGTATTCTTTATATAGGATCAATCTAATAATGAGTAATAAGGACTAAATCCCTAATTGCTATCTAATAATAAATAAGAGAATAAAATGTAATATGACACTCCTCCTTTAGCTAGAGCATATATGTTATATGAACCAAGCTTGTTACAAATGTAGTAAACTTAGGAGAAACAAAAGGTGGTTTCAGCTGTGTGGTTGCACCGGACAAACAATGGCTCGGCAGCAACCAATGGAGGCCTGCAATAGCAACAGGTATTGTTCATCTGTGAAAGAAAGCACACATTGAGGCAGAAAAAAAGAGAGAAAGGAGAGCACACCCTGAGACAGAGGGAGAAAAAACCAGTGGGAGGCTCGTTGATGAGTGATCATCTACCATCTCTTTTCTCTAGGTTGGCCTATTGGATTATGTTAGAACAATTGAATGAAGAAACATGCTATGTGATTTATATAAAGAATTCAAATCAGGTTGTTTTTTAACTTTAGCTTTAGAGCTAAATACTATGTCATGGAAGTTTTTTCCTGTAAAGATATCATAGGTTGTTATTTAATATCTTCCCTAAAACTACTAGATGTTTATCTTGTTTCATAATTTTAATATCTTGTTTTATAAATGCTTTATTTATCCAGTAATTCTGTGTGTAATTCTTTACTTCAGGTTTTATGAAGGTGTTATTGATTCTTATGATCCTATCAAAGGAAAGCACAAGGTGAGATAGCTGTTACTGATCTTATTTTTTATGAGGTGTTTTAGGTCCAGTATTTGTTCATGCATCTTTGCATATATAGGCTTTATATGTTGCCACTTACTTATTTGGAATGCATTAAGTATGCTATTCTTTAAATCAAGACCATGTAACACACTGATTGAAGATATTATAGTCCTTGTGTAGCAAACAGTAGCATTGACTCTGATCATATCTGGGTGGCACATGGCCTTTTAAACCATTCTTATTTTCATTCTTACTAATCCTTTGGTAAGTTTTATCTTTCTTTTTTGGGCTTTGTAACTACAAAGTACAACTTAGTTTAAGACTTAAACTATTGAACAGCATGGATTTTATTGGTTAACGTGCTTGGTTTCTCCTCATGAGGGGCCTCAGTTTAAAAAAAATATTTTCTGTTCTCGTTACTTGTTTTCACTATTGATTACAAAATGTTAATTTGTTTTCACTTTATTTTCTGTTTTCAAATATTTGTATAGGAAATAAAAATAATAAACATTTTGTCAAACCAAATAGGTCCTAATATTTCCTTTTGATGGCTTGCCAAATTTAGTACTCATTTTCTAAGGTAGATGAAAACAGAACAGCTGGAATTTAAAACTTCTGGCTACTGAACTGCGATACTTACTACCTTACCAGTGATTTGAAAGGAAAATGTTATTAATCTTGCAGTCTCATTTTTTTTCTCTTCTCATGCACAATTATTTAACACAAAAATAATAATTGAAATTCATGTATTGATTTTGAAACAAAATTATTCATGTGAGTTAGACTTACACTTCGTAACTCAAAAAGAATAAATCATTGAATAAGTTTGATATTACATTAGTTAATACTTTGAATTGCTTTTCAATAGATTTTGTATGCCGATGGGGATGTTGAAGTGTTGAACCTCAAAAGACAGCGTTGGGAACCAGTTGATGTTGATGTTTTGTTAGACGAGGTGAGCATAAAGCATTGATGCTTATTTAATTACTGTATGTGTGTGTTTGTGTTGCTGATCATGTTTCACAGATGAGGTGAGTATCACGTTTTGATGCTTATTTAATGGTTGTGTGTACATGTGTCACATGTGGGTTGCTGTTGCTGTTTCATTAGATGAGGTGAATATAAAGCTCTGATGTTTATGTGGTTATTGTATGTATGTGTGTGCATATGTGTGTGTAGTATGATATCATATTATAAAATTTAATTCATGAATGCTGATATTCTGATATCAGGAAGGACTTGCACTTCAGAGGCTTGCAGAAGCATCAGACATGTAAGTATAATCTGGTCTTGCAGGACATAATTGCTTAATATTACTAGTATTATACTATTTTTTTTCCTCTCAAGAACCTAGAGCAAACCTTGATAACTATTGATTCTGTACATGAGCACAGTCCTCACGGCGATGCAAATACTGCTTTGGGCCTTTATCAATTATCTATTAAAGATTAATCATTTATCTGTCAAAAAGGTAACTAGTATGATAAAATTGGCTTGATCGCATCATCATAATAGGCATTCCACTCTTACTGATATTGGGTTTTGTGGCTCATTATGTTTTTCTTATGCAAGAGCAAGATCTGTCAAGGAGTAGCTCTTTATCTAGGTGCTTCATGTGATGTGAGCCCTTCAATCTAGAGACAAAACTCGATGTAAACACTGCTTGGGAGTTGGATTTTAGAGGGGAAGGGAAATGTTTAATTTCCAAAAAATATTTTCTAATTTGACAATTTTTTTAAAATGGAAGAAATGAAACAATAGATTAGCATAATAATCTTTTGTTTATTTTTACATAACTTGCAATTGAAAAACAAAAAAAAATTGCCTTCCCTTCCCTTTCCCTAAAAAATCTCACTTCGGAGTATACCCTAAGAGATCTCATAAGAGTAAAAGGATCTCTTGTTTTGTCCAAATATTTAATACCTTCATCAAACAATAAATACTTCTACTATATGCCGTTAATCTTATGTAATGGTAAGTTCGTTGTTGGGATTTTTATTGGCCCAAATAACTGGTAGTTAGTTTAAGTGTAATCTCTTCACCAGTGGGTCTACTCTGTATGAATCCTTTATGTAAGTACCTCTATTATATATTTTTGCGCTGTGAAATTTCTTGACTGTTCTCATTACTTGTTTTGTTTTAACTTTATATTTCTGGTGATATCCGTCACCTCCCACCCACCCCGTTCCTCCAATAAATCAAAGTATGGGCTTCTGTCATTCTTTCTTTTCCAAATTAAAGGACCTCAACCAACAAGGTCCAGCACAATTGGTAGATAATTGAATTCCTTAAGCATGCTATCAGGAGCTTAATTTCTGATCATGTGTATAGAGAAAACTTTGTTGGAAGAGACAAAACCTCCTTCAATAATCTCTACGTCTCAAAAGAAATTAGTCTCTGCCTATTGGAGAATATCCATGGTAAAAACAAAAATATGATAAGACCTCGAATTAGAAGGGCTTTTGTTAATGTTTCAAATCCCTTGAGTTTATCTTATATAGTATAGCACAGACAAAGTTATCTTGGATTTCATAACAGTAACAGGCCTTTTATCTTATATGGTTCTTAAGTTGGTGTCCTCAATTAAGTCCTATACAATTTTTTTGCTATTAATCTTTATCTGATATATTAAGCTTATATTGTCAAGTTATTCATAATGTACAGAGCAGAAAAAGGCAAGGAAAAATCCGAATTGGAGTCTGCCAAGGGTGAAAATATTAATTCTAAGTCCAGGTTAGTCTGCATGCTAGGCAAGATATTTAGTTATAGCAAATGTTTTATTTGGATCCTTATTGGAATTTTTTTAATGGATCCGTAGGGGAAGAGCTTCAGCTTCTGTCAGCATCTCCAAATCTGAATATGTGAAATGTGCAGATATTTCTGCTGTTGATTTGGCTGATGATTCACCTATAATTTTTAGCAGAAAAGACTCTAGGATGTCTAAAACCAAAAGAAGAAGAGCGTAAATCAAGAAGGGCCTGTAAAAAGGTTACCAGCTACGGGCCTCAATGCAGTGAAGCTGTGCAGTGTTTTCTATTTGGCTCTAAAGCTTTGTAACTTTGGCTTATCATAGGGATTATCAGTTTTGTCTGGTTTTGTTTCATAGTTAATGTCAAGAACCCTGCAAACTGGTCAGTATTTAGCATAGTTTGATATATTATGGTGTCTAAGACTACTTCAGAAGGGTTTTTTCACACTCTTTTCAAAACTTGGTTCCATATATGTAAATTATGTCATCTATTTGTGTTAGAATAGAAGGGAGGTTGGTTTCATTCCTGTTGATTGGCAAGGCTAGTATTCTTCAATAGCAGAGGAAATGATTTCTCTGTCACCTTTGATCCCGGATGGATAAGGGATTGGATTCATAGGGTGAAGGTTTTTCTTCAGTTCTCTCAAAATTTAAAAGTACCTAACATTTGTGGTTCCTTTGATGCCTTAGAAAATGAAAAGGACAGGACATAGAAAAGTAATTGTTTCATCTTTGATTTAAAACCGACCAGGCTTGAGAAACATAACATGAGAACAAAAAAGTCTAAATTTTTGTGAAAGACGAAAACATATAATGTACCCCCAGACTCCTATGTCAAAACTAAAACCTCACTGGTTGACAATATTGTTCTAGTCATCACTATCAGTGATCGGCGTCACCATACAAGAGTATTTATATATTTTTTTTGTATTATTACGTTTAATATTTATTCACATCAAACATAATCACATAGATACTAAACAAAAATTGTGATGTGATTTAGCTAGTATTATTTTATTGTATTTGTATTGTCCTTCAGTATGTACCAAACACACCTTTTCACATTTTGGTAAAATTAGATGCGTCAAAAAGTATGTTGTGATTGTGTGTTAATAGTAAGTTTTGTCAAAAATGTGTATTTTTAAAGACACCGTAATATAAATATATCTATAATAAGAAAAATATTTATGACAAATCTTCAAATTCAAATTAAATTCTATTTCAAGTTTTAACAAATTTTCATTATGTTTAAAATATTCATGCTATACTTATATTATTACCTTCAAATTTAAATTAAATTAAAAATTACTTCTTCCGATTCTTAATACAAAGTATTTGTAACAAAATTATACATACCAATAAAAATAGATAAATTAATTTATTTTATTAATTTTATAAAAATATTATTAATATATCAATTTTATTCTTATTAATAATTATTAATTTATTATAGATGATTATAAAAGTATTAAAATTTAAAAAAATTATATATTATCAATAAAAAAAATATAAATATTTAGAATATTTAATACGAACAGATAATGAAAAAATTATAAGAATTGTAAATGTCTTATAAAAAAACATCAATTCTTTTTAAATACTTTCTTGTGTTAGGATTGGAGAGAGTGCTTTGCATAAATTTTATTAATTGAAATAAAATAAAAAAATTAATTTTAATTTATATAATTAAATAATTTATATCTATAACTATATATATAAAGGAAATAAGGAGTTTTAATGTATATTTTTTTATTTTTTTATCTTCACAATTATATTCATAAATAATTATTTTATTTTTATAAATGTTTTTATAAACCACTTATTAATATTATAATTTTTATTATCTTTTTATTTTATTTTCTAAAAATTTATAAAAAATATTTATATTGTTTATACAGTTGCAAAGATTAAAATATTTCTTTATGACTAAAGATATTTAGTTAAGTTGGTTGAATAATATATATAAATTATTATAAACTTTTTTTTTTTAACTCTTCTCATTAAAAAAAAATTAACTTGTGAATCTTGTCTCATTCAACAATTATATTTATATTTATATATTTATTTTTTCTTTCATTTTTTTTTCATATCGCGTCATTTTTTAAAAAAGAATTCATATCACATCGCTTATGTCAGCTACGTTTTCTCTTTTCATCCCTCTATTCCTTCCACCTACATAGTACATACAGCCCAATATGTAATTAATGGCTACTTTATCCAGTCATCTTCATCGCTAAACTTGTAAAGTTTATTATAAGTATTTTTGGATAAAAAAAAAAAAAATCTAATGACACATTGCACAGTTCTAGAAGTAACTGCTGCAGTCTAATAATTAAAAAACATTGGCATTGCAGCATCATAGGGTCAAACAAATTCATGCTTGATTCAGCACAGCAGAGCTGCAGTTTGATGTTTGATGTTTGCTGTTTGCTGTTTGATGTTTGATGTTTGCTGTTGACATAGGTTTAAGTCAAAAGGACAAAAGTTACTGCTCACCAAACCTTTTGAAAAGAGATGCTCTTTTCCCCACTTTGGAAGGAAAGAATTCCTCTGATTGAGTTGGCTGTTGATTTTGGGCCATATGTCTTTTAGGCACCAACCCAAGCAGCATATTTGGCCTTTCCCACTTAACTCTTAAACAACCCACAAACTAGGATTCCGTTCCCACTAAATTGCAAAATTTTTGTAGCTGTATTATTCTTCCAAAGACTCATAGACATTGCTTAATATGTTTTATGATTGGTCAATTAACCACAAAATTTACCAATGTCGATGCATACTGGTTAATATATTTTGACAGAAATACTGGTCGATCTTAATGAGTAATGATTAATCAACTTCAAAATATATTTGTTTTTTTTTATAAATCAAAATATATTTGTTAATGCTATTATAGATTGGTCAATTTCTGTACCAAATTAAAAAGGATCAGCTATACCAAAAAAACATGAGATCATGAGATTGGTCAATTTATAATTTCCAAAACAGTGGCTAATCTAAGGAACAAATTGACTAATCTCTATAAAATGTTAGATGTAATGAATGATTGTAATTTTTACTAAAAGAATGTGGAAAGAGAGCTAACTGGATAGGATCCGATTTCGGGCAAATTAATCATTTATCTTAAATAAATAGATATATAATTATACTTTAATTTAGATTCATATTTATTTTGGTATCTAATTATATGTTTGTTATAGATTTAATTGTACTTTTATTCTTATAGTTTAAATTGGATGCAATTTTTGTTTTTAATTTTTTTAAATTAATCAAAGTCCCTCTGTTTTAAAATCAAGCAAATTTAGTCTCTAGATCAATTTTATTCTACCTAAAACCTTTAATTTTCATTTTCTGCTTAAAATATATTTATAAATTGAATCAATTAAATTATCATCAACTCAAAACTTGTCAGCCACAACATTAAATTTAATCCAAAATATTAAAAATCTCAAAACTTCCTCTTCAAACTTTATTAAATTTTCACTAAATTACAGAGAAAATGAATTTTTGTATGTATGTATATATGTATATATAAATATTTATATTTTTAAAATTGCAAAAAAAGTTAGTTTTGTGTGTATACATTGGTTTAAAGTAATTTGTGCCAATAATACTTAACTAAACCATACTAAATTAATTTTCAAAGAAGTTATTAAAATTGTTGTGATATATTTTATAAACAGTATAATTACTACAATTGAAGAATTTCAAGGAAACTTTAAAATAATAGATAAGATATATCACAATAATAAAATATAAAGATTATAAATATAAGTGATATTATGGAATATATAAATTAGATATTTAAATTATCAATATAACACTAAACTTAATAATATAAATATTTTATTATATAAAAATTAATCAATATATTCTTTATTATTGACAAATATTGTGAAATAATTTAATATGATTCATTGAATTAAATTAATATGTAAAAACTTTTTATTATGCTATATAAAATAAAAATTTATCTTTATAATTAACTTTTCATGATAATAGTTAATTTATATTTTAACAATATTATTTTATTATTTGTTTATTAATTTTAAAAAATTATTTATTTATAATTTATTTTTAAATAAAATAATTACTTATTATAAAAATAAGTTTAATAATTTTAATTTAGTCATAAAAATTAAAATTATAAACTCATACCAACAATCGTTCTTTTAATTGATATAAAAATATAAATATAAATATTGTATATTATGTATGATAAATCTGTTACAGTAAAATCATTAATATCTCGATTTTTGGCAGAAAATTAATTGTTTCAAACATATTTAGATCGGAAG
>JAMLFT010002802.1:0-23997 GCA_026544285.1 Pachyrhizus erosus | reverse complement strand
ATTAAACAATAAAAAAATTATGTAAAAATTTAAATAAAAAGTTTTTATGTATAAATTTTGTTCATTATGTCAAAAATTTAAAATAAAACAGCATAATTTATACAAAAAACAAAAAATAAAAAAAAAATTATGAAATACTAAAAATAAAAATCAACATAAAACGAGACTCCAAAAATATATATTTACCCTCAATCTTAATATCTTATTATTGATTATATATATAAAAAATACTATAATCTTTCTATAGCACTTTTTTTTTATAGTTTATTTATTTATTTATTTATTTTATCTCTTTTGGCAGACTGTCACCTTCCAGGGGCCATGCACCTTACTACGTTCCTATCAAAAACAAAAAATAAATTAATATATTATATGGACGGATAAAATAACAAGAAAGATGGCAGGCAATGGTGACAACCCCAATCTTTATCTAATCCTAGATGCTAGGTTCAAATAAAATATATAAAAAAAAAAGAGAAAATTAAGTATGTGTTTGAGTTAGCATGTGAAAGTTTATTAAATGGACATTTACACTTTCCAATTCAAGAAATGGAGATACAATTCTTTTATCTAATTGAGGTTAATACAAGTTACTATTTTACAAACAAACCTTAAATTGACTTTAACTTAGAGTCATTTATTACGTAACAACAGTTCTTTGTTACATTTCCAAACTCAACAGATGAAGTACTAATCTAATTTTTACACCTCATTAATTTCTCATTCATTTTTATTATTGTGATTAAGGGGAGAGAGTCACAGAGCGCCTCTCTAAATTTTTTAAATAAAGTAAAATTAGAGAGAGAAAAATGATGCTCGAAGGTTAAACGAGTAGTAAATAATGAGAGTTATTTAAAAGAGAATAATAGAAGTTTAAAAATTATTTAAGAACAAAATTATCTAATAAATTAAGTTCATTAAATAGAAATATTTTCTTTATTATTAATACAGAAGTATAAATTAACTTAATATTGTTTGTTTATATGGTAATTAAGATCTGGAGTTAAAAATTAGGTAGCATGGATGCAGCAAGCAACCTATTTTTTATTTTTATTTTTTAAATGTAGTAATGCTCATGATTGCAAACCAATTTGACTTTTTGAAGCTTTTTTTTTTATTATTCACACCAGAACTAATTATGAATGATTTTTTCAACTTTTAATCACTTTTGTGCACCAATTTTTGTGGAGTAACGTTGTTATTAGTACATTTTTTTAGAAAAATAGTATATATATTAATAAAAAAATTTATATTATTACTTAATCATAATGACAATATATAATAAGTAGGTCGATTTTTTTTCATAACTATTTAAAAATTCATATTAATAATAATTTCTTATAAATTAATGAAATATAATTTTTATAATATACTCTAAATTTTTTATAATATTTTTTTCTTTAAATAATTTTTGTAATTTTTATATAATAAAATTTTTTTATTTTAAAAAAATTATTTTAGTCTTACTGTTAAATAATGATATTAACTGATAATCTAACAACAATCACAACGTTGATAATTATGTATATTGTTTTAGATTATATTTTTAAATCTTCTATTAATCAATGTAATGTCATAAATTATTTTAATAAAATGTATTGAGATAAAAAAAATTAAAATTATAATCAAAATAAAAAAATTAAATAAATAAACTTAATTTTTTTATTTTTTATATATTAAAATTATTTAACTTTATTTTTATTTATTTATTTTATCTATCTTTTGACAGTAAAAATTGATGTAAAGAATCGTTGAAGGTAGGGGTGATTTGGTTTAGGGTTTGATTTGGTTTGCTGTTGATACTTGCAAGAGCAAACCATATCGAACCAAATCACAAATTTTTATTTATCTTATAATACTTTTAATCGCTTTTGAGATTGGGTGAAAGCCTTTGTGATTACTTCTTGTAGCATGTGCATCAGGTCATGAAAAACAACGAACTAAATCTATACGTGTGGGAAAAATAGAGATTTTGTTAGTTTAAGTGAACATAAAACAGAACTTTAATTCAAAAAGAAAGTTGAAACATATTTTAATATCTAAAGATGCTTTGCAGCTTGTGATACTATATTTGGCAGTTCTCTAAACGCTGCTCAATCAGTGTACAATTATTTGCTACATTTGATAAATGACAATTCAGCTCTGTACTTTTTTTTAATGAAAACAACCATGTAGAAAAATTATATTATTATTTGATTCAAATATCGATAATCAAAAAGAATCTTCAGTGGTTAATTCTTAACTACTTGTATAAATGGCAATGCTTCTTGCTGTTATTGATTCATATTTGATATATGCATTCTCAGTTATGTTGTTGATGTCGGTTATAACTTATAGTTCTTTCTTTTTGTTTAATTATCAATATTTGTTTAATAAAGTTTTGCTGTTTTTGCAAACTGATTTTGGTAGTGCTCCTTTTTACTTGATGAAATTTAATTTAGACTCTCACAGTGGCTGGTTTTGTCAAACCAGCAAACGCATGTCTAAGTAGATAGTTGACTCATTGTTTTGTTTTCGAACCTTGTTGCTTTACATTATTTATTTCGTGCTATTTAGTATTCTCAAAAGTACAGAGCATTATCTGCCTATAAAAGTAACTCCGACATGGATAGCGAATTTGCAACATTACAGGAAAAGATTTGATAGGGGCTTCTCTGATATCCAGCGATGGCAAGTTGGATAGGCGCATACTGATGCTGATGCTTTATTTTGTTCTTGCAGTTTTGATTCATACACAGCAACAAACAGATTAGCAGTTACCGCCAGCATTGTAAGAATGAGTATATTGCTTTTTCTGCAACTTTATCAATTGATGTCGTGGAATATTTTCTCCAAGTTAGTCTTATCTTGCCTTAAAGGGGTATCTAGATTGAGAAAATAATGTATGCACTAACTGTGATTTTTCACTCTCATTTACTCATAATTTATCCTGCATAATAAATTTTTTGACTTTAACAATTGAGAAAAAAATACATGACCCTGAGCAAATGTTTTTACAGTCATCTATTACTATAAATCACTGTTTATGATAAATTTATTAGTTTTTATAATAATTACTAAAAGTTGTTTTTTAATTGGTGGATAATGTAAATTTTATTATATTATTGTATACTTATTAAACCCTAACAACAATTATCTTAAAAGTGATATTTAATGTGAATTCTAATTACTTCACTGCATAATAGAAATTAAACTCAACCGTCTTCGTTCTTTGTTCATGGTTAAGCTTCACACTTTTAATTAAGCAAACAATTATCTTATCTTTACAGGCCTTTCAATTCGGGATTCAATGGATTCTAAAGACAAATATAATTTGCTGGTTTTGCAAATTTTAACCAATTTTGAAGTATAAACAAGATAAGATTTTATTCTGCTTTGTCTTTATATTCAGGCTTCATAAGCATTGATTGCAGTGGTCCAAAAATTTTGAGCACACAGATGATATAACTAAAATTAAGTACACCGCTGATGGAGCATATATACACACGGGTTAATAAGAAAGTTTCCTGAGTATGCATACCCAAATAATCTCAATCTGCCACAACCACTCTCAGATCTAAGAAGATTTCCTGAGGGAAAAAGGAACTGTTATAGCTTAACAACTGGAATAAGAGACAGTTTACATTTGATACGAGCATCTTTCTTGTATGGAAACTACGATGGAGAAAACAAGTTGCCAGAGTTTGATCTCTATGTTGGTGTCAATTTCTGGTCAACAGTGAAATTTAGAAATGCCTCGGATGCAGTTACAACAGAAATAATCAGTGTGGCATAATCAAGGGTCACAAATGTTTGTCTTGTGAACAAGGGAGCAGGAACTCCTTTTATCTCAGGCTTGGAAGTTAGACCACTTAATAGTTCTTTTATAAGACTTAATTTGGGGAAACTGCTTCACTGTCACTTCTCAAAAGATGGGACATTGGATCACTCAATGGAAGTGGTGATATGAGGATGATATCTATGATAGAATTTGGTTTCCCTACAATTCCTCATCCTGAGATTCTGTCAGCACTTCCACACCAATAAATGCCATGGTGATGGCTATAGAGCACCATTTGAAGTCATTAGGACTGCTGCTAGACCAAGGCATGGCAGTGATAATTTGGAAATTTTCCTGGACTCCAGATGATCCAAATTGGAAATTTGATGTCTACTTGTACTTTGCTGAAGTGGAGCAGCTTAAGAAAACCCAGCTGAGGAAATTCAATATATCTTGGAATGGATCTTCATTGTTTGATTACCTAGTACCCCGCCACTTGTTTTCAACCACTGTTTCTAATTCAAAATCCTTGGTGGCCAATGGACATCGTATTTTTATACCGAAAGCAAAAGATTCAACACTTCCACCCATTCTTAATGCAGTTGAGATTTTTATAGTAAGACGGCCGGATGCACTTGCATCATTTGAACAAGATGGTATGATATGTTTTCTTGGCTAAAATTTCATGTGCAAAACCAATGCATTTCTGCTAAAATTTCTGCTTAAAGATAAATAAAACTAAATGTTTAATAAAGATTTTAAATAAGTATAAATTATTTTACTAATTATTATTATTATTATTTTTATAAATATATAACTTACTCATTTATATTATAATTTTGTATATCTTAATTTTTTATAATCTTTTATATATATATATAGATATATTAATTTGACATTTTATTT
The DNA here is from genome assembly GCA_026544285.1 of Pachyrhizus erosus. Taxonomy (NCBI): domain Eukaryota; kingdom Viridiplantae; phylum Streptophyta; class Magnoliopsida; order Fabales; family Fabaceae; genus Pachyrhizus; species Pachyrhizus erosus. The sequence continues at coordinate 19,331 of JAMLFT010002802.1, read as the reverse complement.
TTTGTTTTAGATGTAAATTTGTTATTAATCAACATGATTGTATTATGATATATTTGATTTATATTTTTATGAATATTTTGAGTGTTAAGAATTTGTAAAATGATGTTTTATTTTAATTTTTAAATGTTAAAAAGTTATGTAATATTATATTTATTTAATATTACTTTATAAATTATTTAAAAATTATAATATATTTAATTTAGATTTTTATGTATATTTTGAATGTTAAAAATATGTAAAATGATATTTTATATTAATTTTTAGTATTAAAAAGTCATGTATTATTATATTATTTTATTAATATCAGCTCAACGATTGAACGATTAAATTTTAACTAGTTCAATGATTGTTTTAATATTAAAAATATTATATAAAATAATTATCATAATTCAATAAATTATCATTAAATTAAACATATATATAATTATTTAATAGAAATAATCATTATAATTATTATAATTATCACTGTTAAAATTATGTTTGATATCAATTAATCCCTACAATTATTTTAATTACGATTATTGTATAAATTATTAATTTAAAATAATTAAAATAAGATCATTATTATCTCCATTCATTTGTATATATAAATAATTAAAATGATAAAAAAAATTATAATTTTTATATAAAAATAACACCTAATAATAATTGACTAAAATCGTTACATAATTCCTTAAATATATCAAAATATTTTATATTTATATTATCACAATATTTTATATATTATTAATGAGATAAATATGATTTAATTTAAATACTAATAAATAAAAATAAATTTAAAATAATTTTAAATTTTAGATTAAATTTTAAATAAAAATGTTTCATAAATAATACTTATTATTAAAAATATATAATATTTCCTCATCTAAAGAAAAGGAAGAATCAAACTACTTTAATATATAATATGATTATTTGTGATACTTTTATTTATTTGGAGTAGAAAATATAAAATAAAAAAACTTTTTCATTGGTATAATTTAAAAAAATATTTTTTTTTAAATGAGTTAACAAAATAATATTTTTTTAGTATTATTTAAAATTTAAAAATTATAATAATATTTAAAAAGTCAAAAAAACATATTAAATGTAATAATTTAAAAATGTCTTTTTTACTCTAATTTTGAGTAAAAAATAGGTAAAATTCTTCTTTTATTAATATAAAGATATAAAGATTTAAATTGTATACTGTCTCTTAAAAATAATTAAAATATAATATCTAAATAAAATATGATATGTTAATCAATTTAAACATAAACTTTAATTGAAATTATATGTATACAAATTTATATTTAAATTACTATTACAGTGAGTAAAAAAACCAATAAAATAATAAATAAAATTCGAGTATAAATTTAAATTATATAAAATTAGAAATAAACACATAAATAAATTTTATTATTTTAATATATTATCGCATAATATTTAAAAAAAATGTTACCGTATAATTAAACTTAGATTGATTTTGTTAAGAAAATCAAAATTTCTTTGATAAAAATATTTAATAAATTTTATGAAAATATATAGTAAAAATATATTCATATTGAAATTAAATTAATACAATAATAAATTATGAATAGTATAAAATTAAAATAAAATATATTTCTTTAATCACTCAATATTAATGTGTTTTAAGTAAAAGTTTACTTTTTGGAGTTCTATTTATTTATTTGTTTGTTTTTAATTTAATTATTAATTATTTTAAAAATATTAATATGAAAAAATATAAATTAATTTTTATTATAAATATAAATTAATTAGATAAAAATTTAAATTAATAATAAAATTTTCAATTAATTATTAGTTGATTAATAAGATACAAAAAAATAAAAATGTAATAGATACAAAATAAAATGTTATTAATATACCATTGTTTTAGATGAAAAGTTTTACTTTTTTTTAACAAAAAATTTATAAATTTTATTAAAAAAAATTTATCTTTATCATAAAAAACATCTAAAATTTGTTTGTATTTAAAAATATTAATTATGTTTTATATTTTTAAACTCATGCATCACAAGCATAATTTTTTTCTCTTATTTCATTCAATATCATATTTTATATCTTTAATATTTAAATCATAAATTGAAATAAAATTTATTTATAAAAATAATTCAATTTAAAACATAAATAATTATTATAATAGAATAATTAATAAAAAACCTTTAAATATAAATTTTTTATTTATTTATTAAAAATAATAAATGAATGAATATTTTAAATTTTAAATAAAAAAATAATTTATAAATATTTTAATATAAAATTTATTTATAAAAATAATTAAAATAATTTTTTACAATTTAAAAATAAAAATAGTGAGATGATGACATTTAACTATATATATATTGTTTATTTTTTAAAAGATTATTGATGATCAATTTAGCCGAAATAAAATCATAATAGATTAAAATAATTTAATATAACATTTATAAAATATTTATTTAAAAATTTTAAAAGTTAATAATTATTAATAATAATTAATAATATATTTATTAAAATAAAAAATATGTAAAATGAAAAAAAATTACACAATATTATATTATATGTAGAAATTATTTTAAACAATGATTATATTTTATATAATATATAAATAGATATGTATATATTATTTTAAGTTTTGTTGGAAGTATCATTTTATTATCCAATTAGATTACGTCACATGATTATTACATACAGTTTTTAAAAAAACAAACAAACTTAGTTTAAACAGAAAATTTTAACTGAGAGATGACCACTCTGACTGATATTTTTTTATATTTATGAATTAGGAACCAAACTCTCATCACATATTTTACGGATAAACTTGTATACTAATCATATTACACTAAAAATCGCATCATATCATAATATTGAAATGACAAGTTGTCACATTCGAGGTAGCCACGCACTTTCCTGCTTATGCCTTTTGTAACAAAACACCAAAAAAAATAACATTGACTAATCATACCAAAATTAAATTTCAAAAAAAATGGCTGTCAATGCTGACAAATTTCAGCAATCTTTACCTAATTCTTTTTTTTTAATAAAAATGAAAAGATATCTTTACCTAATCCTAGACCATTCAAATTAAAAGATGACGAAGTTAAATTGGCTTCAACTTGGACCCGTTTATTAAGTTATTTATGCAATAGCAGTTCTTCGTCACATTCCTAAACAACCAAAAAACCCTTTAAACGTCGGTCCCTATTCCAATAACTTCACGTAATTAACTTCTCATTCATTTTCATTATCGTTAGTAACTTAATATTGTTTGATCTGAAGTTAAAATTAGGTTACATGGATGCAACATCCAGCCTGTTTCAGTGTTTGTTTTCATTTAATTTTAATTTTAATCATCATGCTGCCTCTCCAATTTGATCATTAATTTTACGACCACATCATAATTTTGCTATATGAAAATGTAACATGTCTGAAACTAAAAGAAATTTTAAATAAGACTATGAAATTTTCAATTGTTTTATTTTAACTCTTTAAATTAAATTATTTATCATTATTTTAGCCTTAAATATATGTTAACATTATCATTTAATTATATTTTTTAATTTTAAACTAATGTAATTAACAAATTTTACTCTCAAATATTTATTTGATTTTTTTAAATTTAAGAATTAATGTCACAGTACACGAATTAAAGTGATGGTTTACTTCGAATTTTATTAATAAACTTCTCGAAGCTTTCCCTAAAAGAACTTCTTGAAGTTTTTAATTTTTTTTTTCCATTTATTCACATTATAACTAATACAACGAATTCTTTGTTTCAATTTTGAATCACCTTTTTTTTGACAAAAAAAACTTTGAATAACCTGAATGCACCATTTTTGTGTTGAGTAATGGTAGTTATTAGCAAAATTCTTACAGCATTTTTTTTCATGTCTCTTTTGACGTTAAAAAGAAAGGTTGCAGGGGTATAATTATCCATTGTTGGCTGTTTAATCATGTTTTGGTTTATACAGTGTTTGCAAACTGTTTTCGTATTGGACGGAATGTAAATTGGATTTTTCAGTGGCTGGTTTTGTCAAAACCAGCAAAGACGTGTCAAGTTCCAAATTGACAAGTTGATAAGTTGATAGCTGACCCATCGTTTTGTTTTCCGACCTGTTCCTTGTTAGTTTCCTAGCTCAATTCGTACAAAAGTAGAAAGTAAAATATCCACCCATGAAAGTGTCTTGGAACATATGCATATTGCATTGCATACCATAGTCTTCTCTGAGCCATGGCAAGTTCGATTGGATGCATACTGTTGCTGACACTTTGTGTTGTCCTCGTAGCTTTAGTTCATGCACAGCAAAAAATAGGTTAGCATTTACCAATTTATTACCACCACTAGCTTAATAATGAGTTTTCATATTACTTTTTCTGCAACATGGTCATGGAAATATTTTCTCCGACGTAGCTTTATCTTGCTGTAAAGGGCTACTCAATATCATCAATCTTGGAATACTGTGAATTTCAAGCCACCCATATCTTATCTTTAATGTCCTCTCAATTTGGGATTAATTTAATTAATTTTGGTTTTAGGATTTTGAAAACTTTAACCAATTTTCATGTGTACACAAGCTTAATCTGCTTTGTCTTTCTGTACAGGCTTCATAAGCATTGATTGCGGCAGTAGTCCACCAAATGATGAATACACAGATGATTCAACTAAAATTAAGTACACCACCGATCGAGCCTATATACAAACTGGGGTTAATAAGAACATCTCCTCTGAGTATGCATACGCAAATAACCCCAATCTCTCATTACAACTCTCAGATCTCAGAAGCTTTCCCCATGGAGAAAGGAACTGTTATAGCTTAACAGCCGGAATAAGAGGCAATTTACATTTGATAAGAGCATCTTTCTTGTATGGAAACTATGATGGGGAAAACAAGCCACCAGAGTTTGATCTCTATGTTGATGTCAATTTCTGGTCAACAGTGAAATTTAGAAATCCCTCGGAGGAAGTTACAATGGAAATAATCAGTGTGGCGCAATCAGAAGTGACACATGTTTGCCTTGTGAACAAGGGAGCAGGAACTCCTTTTATCTCAGGGTTGGAACTTAGACCACTTAATAGTTCTATTTATAACACTGAGTTTGGGAGTTCTGCTTCACTGTCACTTTTCAAACGATGGGACATTGGGTCAATCAATGGAAGTGGTAGATATGAGGATGATGTTTATGATAGAATTTGGTCCCCTTTCAATTCCTCATCCTGGGATTCTATCAGCACTTCCACCCCAATAAATGTCAATGATGATGGCTACAGAGCACCATTTGAAGTCATCAGGACTGCTGCTAGACCCAGGAATGGCAGTGATACTTTGGAGTTTTCCTGGACCCCAGATGATCCAAATTGGAAATTTTATGTCTACTTGTACTTTGCTGAAGTGGAGCAGCTTAAGAAAGCCCAGCTGAGGAAATTCAATATATCTTGGAATGGATCTCCATTGTTTGATTCCCTAGTACCCCGCTACTTGTTTGCAACCACACTTTCTAATTTAAAATCCTTGGTGGCAAATGAACATCGTATCACTATACAAAAAACAAAAGATTCAACCCTTCCACCCATTCTTAGTGCAGTTGAGGTTTATGTAGTAGGACAGCTAGATGCACTTGCAACATTTGAACAAGATGGTATGTTACGTTTTCTTTGATTAAATTTAATGTGCAAAAGCAATGCACTCTTTGACACTTGAATAAGAACAAACCTGTTGCGAGTGTGCAACCGTACAAAACACATATTACTTGCAATTGTTTTAATAGTTTGAATGATTATGCCTTTAAGTGGATTCAATTTTATGTAAACACAGTTGATGCCATGTTGGCCATAAAAGAAAGCTACAGAATTCAAAGAAATTGGGTCGGTGATCCATGTGAGCCAAAGAACTACTCTTGGGAAGGCTTAAATTGTAACTATAGCACTTCACTTCGTCCACGAATTATATCTCTGTGAGTATCTCTTCGTATCCTTTTCCTTCTTCCATTCTGAAAGTCCTAATTGAATAAATCAGTTTTGACTTTAACTTTTTATCTTGATATTCAAGTTTAGAAGTAAGTATTTTCTCTTTATAGGAGTATGAGCTCAAGCAGTTTGAATGGAATAATAGCTTCTGCCATTTCCAATCTCTCCTCGTTGGAATCTTTGTAAGTACACATGTTAGAAAATTCTGAGTACGTTTGTTATTATTATGCTTTGAGAAATTCTATTCATAAATTCTCTTTATACAAAAAATTGTACAATAAAGAATGGGGTAGGATGAGAAGACAGAGAAGTATGTAATAAGATGGTCACAATGGGATGAAGAGAGATAAAGAGAGAAGGCAGTGTTGCAGAAAATTATTGTGTGAATAAAATTACTCTTGTGCCTTTAACCTATATAAAATTACTCTTCATCATATATTGAATATCACAGAACCTATATTTTTTTAATGCAGGGACTTACATAACAATAGCTTAACTGGAGAAATACCTCTGTTTCTGGAAGAATTGAAATCCCTTAAATACTTGTGAGTGTTTTGAAGATAGTGGTATGGTCTGATATATACAGTGGTAAATTGTTAGTGATGGCTGATGCAAGAAAAATCAAATTTTGTAGGGATTTAAAGGGCAATCTATTTTCAGGTTCCGTTCCTACCGCTCTTTTAGAAAGATCGAGAGCTGGATTACTTACATTGAGGTATGCCCTGGTATAATAGACCTAGAGATGTTTATTTCAAGTCTGGCTAGTTTCATTTGTCTCGAAAGTATCAGGAATCATGGTAAAGAAAGCCAAGTGGCAGTATGAAAAATGAAGCACGTAGATATTTATGGAGGTGTCATCAAACATCTTTATGTGTCATTATTGACCTAACTGTCATGTTTTCATCATTTTCAGGGTGGATGATCAAAACCTCGGTGACTCAGGAGGGAGCAATAAAACCAAGAAAATTGTTATTCCCATAGTGGTATCAGTATCAGTTTTAGTTCTATTGGTTGTTTCCATTCTCTTTTGGAAACTTAGAAGAAATGAACGATCAGGTACTTCTTGTTTATTGATATGTAACTACTTCCATCTGATTCTCAAAACCTGGGAACAAAATAAAATCAACAGGAAACAAAATACTTACCATACTTTGATTTACTTTTCTTTTTGAACAAAGACGAGGAGATTAGTATGCTCAACAAAGGAGGAAAAACCGTAACAACGAAGAACTGGCAATACACGTATTCGGAGGTCTTAGAAATCACCAACAACTTCGAAGTGGCAATTGGTAAGGGAGGATTTGGAACAGTGTACTGTGGGCAGATGAAAGATGCCAAACAAGTTGCAGTCAAGATGCTGTCTCCATCATCATCTCAGGGGCCAAAAGAATTTCAGACTGAGGTAATTAGTACCACATTCTACCTTTGGACTATACTACTTAGATTCTGGGGAAAATGTTGTTCAACGCCAGAATCATCAAAAGAAAATAATCATGGCCAAGCTTTTGATGACATTTCATCGCAAAAATGTGGTGCCCTTCATTGGTTATTTTGATGATGATAACATGATGGCACTCATATATGTGTACATGGCTTGCAGGCTGAGCTTTTGATGACAGTCCATCACAAAAATTTGGTACCCTTCATTGGTTATTGTGATGATGATAAGAAGATGGCACTCATATATGAGTACATGGCCAATGGCAGCCTGAAAGATTTTCTCTTGCTCTCAGGTACTCATACACTGCTCCAGATTGCGCCTTATTTACGTTGTCATCTAATCATAAATTCAGTTTTACAACCACTATCTTAAAAATCATTTTAAAGATTATTTCTGATTGGTTGTAGGATGAATATTCACTGCAAAAATGCATGACTATGACTATTAAACTCTATTTGTTTACTGCAATACTTTTGGCATCAAAAGATAATTAAAGAAAGAGAGCTTGTTCCAATGAGATATCTCATGGTTGCAGATGGAAATTCACATTGCTTGAGTTGGGAAAGGAGAATACAGATAGCAATCGATGCTGCAGAGGGTCAGTATAACTTCATTTTTGAGGAATCCATTAGTGTCCTTCTATATCATCACCGTTTACTTTCAAAATGCTCTTATCTTTAGTCGTATACATATTTTTCAAATTGATACCAAATGTTATGATGTCTCCGGATCATTAGATTTTTGTATTAACTAGCAGTGGCCCGTACTCTGCAGAGTGTCAGAAAAGAGAAGAAAAGAGGGTAGGGTAACTTGGTAAAGGTAAAAAAAACACAGTGGCCCAAACTGCATGTGATAGTGACATGTGGCCTCGATTGGATGGTTTTATATTAGTATAGATTATAGATCAAAAGTAATACTTGTTTTGCTCCTTTTGTTTTGCTTTACTTCGGATAAAATCTCTTCAATTTTGTTGAACCTAAATAATTTTATGGATTGTATGATAATAGAAAATTAATCCAAAATTTTAAACATCAATTCAAGTAAGTGAAAAGTCAAGAAGTATATTTTAAAATGGGATAAAAGTATTTTAACTCTTAAAAAATCTTATTATTATAATAAAACATTGATGAAAAAATAAAATAATTAAACTGTATTATGTTTTTTATGGAAGAAGTCATGAACCTTTATTATATAAAAGAATCATATGAAGAAAAAAAAATTATTCAATCTAAAGAGAAGGGATTATCATTTTAAATGAGAGGCTAACCATATAATGAAAATGATTTTTTTATTCATTCAAAAAATTTGTAATGTGATATAGTAAAATATTTTGGAGCAATTTTGTAAATGCAAATAAAAGATGTTGAACCACATCAATTATTGTGTGTCCTTTCTAAGATCTTTTTAGACATTTGGATAATTTCATTAGTGTGTGTGTTTTTCCCAACATATAAATTAGTCTAAGTGCTTGTTTCATAGTTTTCATCTATGACTATGTTACCATGACCATAACTTGTTGCCCTGTCACGGCATAAAGTGGTTTTGTGCTACTATATTGTTTTGCAATTTGTAGTGATGTTTGATGAATGATGTGTTTGAACTTGAAGGGTTGGATTACCTACACCATGGATGTAAGCCACCTATAATACACAGAGATGTAAAGTCAGCCAACATTCTTTTAAGTCAAGACTTTGAAGCTAAGATAGCAGATTTTGGCCTCTCCAAGGAGTTTAGGAAAGATAACCAGAATCAACCTGCTCAAGTGATTCATGATGATGTTACAAATGAAAAATCTGCAGTAATGGGCACAACAGGGTACCTTGACCCAGAGTAAGAGTCCTTTTCCGTAGATTCATTTTTATTCAGGTGCTAAAAAAGTCAAGTGTTACGTTAAAATTGAAATTAATTGCTCGAGAAAATAAAAAGTAAGTATAAGAATACTTAGATTGTTTGGATTGACTTTTAGATATAATGTCATTTGATCTGATGTTAAGCATAAATTACACTTCAATTTGGATCAGTTTGGAAACAACATTAAATTTGATTCAATCCAATATAAGTAAAAGTGTTAGACTGGATGATTTAAATTTTATATCTATAATTTTAAACTTACAATTGAAATTATATAAATTTTAAGGTACACAGTAATCGTAATTAAGATTAATTTCAAGTATCAGTTGTCACGTCTACATTATAAATATTAATCAAATTAGACTTAAAAATAAAATACTAAAATAACACTAACACATCTTAATAAATTGTAATTAAAGTAATAAGATTATGAAAAATAAATAAATTAGTATGATAATTTCACAAATTTCTACTTATATAAATATGAATCATATGATACTTTCATAAATGAAAATTTTGTGCCTGTAAGTTTAATTTGAATTAAATTGAATCGATACTTAAAATTAGATTAAAAATCCAATTTAATCTAATATTTTTTTTATAATATTTGGTTTAATTTGTTTTCAATTTATTTACTAATTAGTGAGTTCAATTTTAACAGTTTACAATGAATTGAGTCAATTTACATTAAATTTATTTAGCTCACATTAGTTTAATTAGTTTGTGTTAGCTCTTATATATTTTCTTCGTTCTCTTTTATAATAAAAAAAAAAAAATTCATACCCATTAAAGAAATTAATTATCTGCATTAAATTTTATTAATTTTATAATTTTTTAAATTATTCTTGTTATTAAAGAATCTTAGAAACTTGTTCATAAATAACAAAGTAAAAAAGAATTATTGAAAATATAAAAATAATTAAATGAAGAATATTTTAAAGAAAATAGCACTAACTACATTGTCCATTTATTCAGGTACTACATATTAGGGACCCTGAATGAGAAAAGTGACATATATAGCTTTGGAATTGTTCTGCTAGAATTAATCACAGGTCGGCCTGCAATTTTAAAAGGCAACCAAGTAATGCACATACTTGAGTGGATAAGACCTGAGCTTGAAAGAGGAGATTTGGATAAAATTTTAGATCCAAGGCTCCAAGGAAAATTTGATGCTCATTTTGGGTGGAAATATTTAGGAATAGCAATGGCATGCTCTGCATCAACGTCCTCTCAAAGACCTGCAATGAATGTTGTGATATCAGAGCTAAAACAATGCTTGAATTTTGAATCCCCTGTTGAAACTAAAACATTTGTGGCCCCTCCAAAACAAGTCTACGACGAATTTTACAGTTCATCTGGAGCATTTTCTTATGATAGTCAATCTATCACCTACCCCTTCCCAAGATAGTGAATTGGGAAGTATTTAATTGAATTGTAAATTCATCATGAAACCATAGCTTGTTTATCCATAAAATATGGTTGCATAAGGATAAATGTACTTTATGCAGTAATATTGTGAACTTGAAAGTTTAAATATCGTATTCTATAGATTAGTTATGTTTTTATTAAATTTAAATTGTATTAAATTAAATAATTTAGAATTTTTATTTTGTGTGAAATTGATTTGAAGTGTAATTAATTTTAAAAGAATGAATAAGAAAAAAAATACTAAAAATTAAAAATTCAAACATATTAAAAGACTTAAGATTGTGATTTTAGAATTATCTTTATGTTCCTCATAACTTTCTATTTCAATTAAATATAAATTATCTAATTAATTACTAATTTTTCATCTTTAAATGGTAAGCATAATTGTTTCATGTTCTAAGAATCCTCTTTTTTCTATTTTATTTCTTTATTGTTTATTAAGTCTCAAATTACAAGAAAGATTAAGTGAAATGAGTTTAATTAACAACTTGTAAAACAAATAGGAAAACACAAGACGAGGGGTTAAATTATATTTTCTAAACTTTTTGCAAAACATTAGAATAAAACATGATACAAGATCATTTATCTTTTTTTAAAAGTGGTTAAATGTAGTTTCAAAAGGATAGCAAGCAGAAGATATATAAAAATATGTCGTGTAAGATAAATCAACAATTCATTTAAGTTAGTATGCAAATAATAAGAAAGAAATAACAACACAAATTTTATATTAGTTCACCTTTACCACTAAAGCTACTTTTAGTTCTTGGTAAAATATCAAGTTTCATTATATTAGAAAATATACAAGTACGTTTTTTTTATCAAATCACTTTTAAGCTCTAAACCAAATAGTATTTTCTAGCCTCTTTAAGTTACTATAAATAGTAGCTTTTATTCAAGTACTAATATATACATACACTCAAGTGACTCTCGGTGTCTATATTAGATAAATATAAACAATGCTAATGAGTCTATATCTCATATTTGCTAAGTGTTTGAGAGTTTATTTCAAAAGAAATAATTATAAAATATTTTTAAGAGTATGGAATTACAAGAAGGTTTTTCTTAAGGCATGTAACTCTAATTCATGTTCAAAATCTTCTTTTATATATAAGCAGCATTATTCAATTATTGGTTGTCTCACAACAGTTTTTCATCTTTGTTTGTTGGTGAGATGTCTTAATCAACCATTAATGTTGCATTAAATGTTTTTCACCAACTAATCACCTACTTTATTGATAACATAACTTGTTTATAAGAATTAATTTTTGTGGTGAATCTCTTGCTCTTCTCAATCTGCTGTTCTTTAAGATTTTTCAAAGTGCTAAAAAAGAAATACCAAATTTGAAAATCAAGAAAAGGTCCAAAGTCAAAAGTTCAAAAGTCCATTCAAACTAAAATTCTAAATTATTTATAAGCAATAGACATGTTTTGTCTCATAAAGATATGCATGGTCTCATGCTTAGTTAAGTAGGAAGTCATGCCTAAAGGTTTAGGGCATTAATCATTTTGCATGCCCTACGCATGAGGTTGTGCTTAGTTTCTGAGGCAAAGTTTGACATGCATGACCTTATGCATAATTAAGCACGAGTTTGTGCTTAAATCTTGGAGTGTTGACCATTCTGCATGTCTTGTGCATGAGATTATGCTTAGTTTGACATGTATGATCACATGCTTAGTTAAACAAGGGGTCATGCTTAATTGTCTAGAGTCAATTTCATCATTTTTGCACTCTTTTTTTTTACATATTTGGTAGTTTTTAGAATCTGCACCAATTTATTACAAATTAGACTCAAACAAAATTTAAAGTGCTTATAATCATTAAAACGATGCAGGAAACCCTATAGAAATTAGGACTAAAATGTGGCTTATTACTTACTTATTACAAATGGCACTTCTTTGCCTTAATTGATGAAAAAAAACATTTATTTTGTCTTACTCTACTTGTCTTCACCTATAGAACTTTGACCTTGCGGGCATCTAATTATATACTTGAAGTAGAATGATAAACCCCATTCTGGTCTTAATTTCTATAAAGTTTCTTCCACCATTTTGATGATTATAGACACTTTAGACATTTGTTTCAGTCTAATTTGTAGTAAATTGATGCAACCTTAAGAATTACCAAAGATGCAAAAAAAAAAAAAAAAGAGTATAAAAAGAATAAAATTCGTCTAAGCAACTAAGCACGACCCGTGCTTAACTAAGCAAAAGACTGTGCATGTAAAACTTCAGCTCAAAAATCAAGTATATCCCCTATGTACATGACGTGAAGAGTGATCAATGCTCCAAACTTTAAGCACGGTCTCATGCTTAACTAAGCATGATCCCGTGTTTTTCTTACGAGATAGAACATGATTATTGTCTATAAAAAGTTTAAAATTTTAGTTTGTTTAGGACCCCCTTTTTTCTTAATTTTCAAATTTGGTTTTTTTTTAGCATTTTGGAAATTCTTGAGGTAATGGATTCAAAGGAACAAGAAAAACACGACAAGAATTAATTTCTGTAAAGATTTCTCTCCTTAATGTCTCTATTGGTTTCTTTGTGTTCTTCAACACCCAATGGTTAGTCAAACTCTTAAGCTAGAATTATGATATAGGACTCATCTGTGAACTATATCCCTCTTAATGAAATAAAATTTTCAATTATTTATCAATTATATTATTGTATTTCTCTTATTATTATTTTGGATTGATCAATCAAATGCTTAAATCAATTAATTGTTATGATAAAAAATTGTTAATTGATTGATCAATGCAATAATAGGATTTGTATGAATCAACTCATCTTAAAATCTCTAATTTCATTATTGTTAATTAATCTTTTTGCGCTTAATCTTCCTTCAACAATAAGGACATGAATAAGAAAGACAAGGATTATTGGAACATAAAATAATTCTACTTATCATTTAAAAAGGAAGGATTGGTCATTGATTAGATAATTAATGTTTAATTGCAATAGAAGGTTAAGCACAACACAAAGATAAGTCTAAAATCATGAACCTATGTCTCTTAATTTATTAGTATCTTCGTTAATTTTTATTATTTGTTCTCTTATTAATTCTTTTAAAATTGATTGCACCTCAAATCGATTCCACACATGATAAAAATCCCAAATTGTTTGATTTAATACAATTTGAGTTATTTAGGAACATAATTATTCTCTAGGTTATGATATTTAGACTTTTGAGTCCATGATATTACTGCGTAGGATATACGTGCCCTTGTAGAACCATATTTTACATATCATAAAAGAAGTGTTTGACAATATTATTAATATAATTTATAAAATTTGAAAGAAATAATTATATAATTATTTAAATATAAAAGACTATTAGTAAAATTTATATTTTAAAAAAGTTGTGTTTCATATAAATTTTAAAAAATTATATACTTCTGATTATAATAAAATAGAAACTAAAATAATCTATTGATCCTTATTAAAATAACATGTTTATATTTTATTCTTTTACAGTTTTTTGTTTTAGACTTTTAATGATGTAATTTTTTTTGTTTTAGTTTGTGTTCAAGAAAAAAAAATAACTGATGATATAATAAATTTATTGACTTGTAACATTATTAAAAAAGTCTAATAGAATAGTCAGATTTAATTTTTTTGATAAACTTATTTATAAATATTTCACCAACTAGTGTAATGTCATTGTTTATAATAACATGACAAATTAATAGAGTGTCAATGTCACTATTATGTCATCTCTTAATAATTTTATTTAAAAGAAAATATCAAAACAAAAATAATAATTTTTAAAAGATTAAAATAAAAAAATTAAAGAACTAAAATTAAAATTTCTATTTTATAGGTATAATATTTTATTTAAGTCTAAAATAAAATCTAAGTATTAATGATAAAAGTAAAATGCTTCAAACTTCTAAATAAAACATACCTAAATAGAATCATTAATTTAAAAGTAGAATTGATAATTGAAATGGTGAAGGTAACTAGTTCATAGTTTGTTAGTCGATTTTTAAAACAATAGAATAGAATACACAGATCTTTCTCTCTAAATATATTATCATTTTCATTATTATAATATTTTTATTTAGGGTTATTTTATTATTAAATTATATATTATTATTTGTAACATTTAAATATATTTATTATTATTTCTAAAATTTTAATAATTTTGTTAGTGTTTTTATTTTATATGGCTAAAATTTATATTAGTTAACTTCTGCTGTAATATATGTTTTATCATTTTTATTTATTAAATATTATAAAAATAGTTCATTTTTTTTGGGTATTGCTTTTATTTTATAATATTATTTATTCTATGAATTTGAACTTTACCTTTTCAAAAAATAATCGGACATTGCTTATAATGATATTTGGCATCTAGTTTAAGATGTCTTTATTTATAGTTATAATATTCTTTTATTTATGTTTTATGATTATTATTTTTATTTATTATAATTTATTTGTTTGATTTTGATTTTATAATAATTACAATTATATGTATTTTTTAATATTTTTATTGTTTAACTTTATGTGAATATTAATAATTTATTTTAAAATTTTAGCAATTATAAATTTTATTGCCCTTTGGTTAATCAAGCTTTAACAATTTATTTTTATATCTTATTATGATGATTTATTTTATAAAATTTCAGTGTTGTATTTTATTATTTTATTGCATTTTTTGTTTTGCATTTTTATTTTCATTATTATAAATTATTTTAACATTTTTATTTTTACAATATTATTTTTAACTATATTTATTACAATAATAATTTTTATTATCCTGTTCAATAAATTAAGACTGTGTATAAACACCCTTACTTAAACAACGAGTCTATTGTGTATGTTTGCGCGGACTTGCACACAGGCACATGGGTGGGTACTCTTTTTTGCCTCTCAATATTAAATATGTTTACACACACAAATAATTAATAAAGACTATATTGCTATAAATTAACTATCGTGGCTATTGTTTTTCTTCTTGAAAAAACAAATTATCTTGACCCTTCATAAAAGAGTAAATCTCCTCTCTATTCTTCTTAAGAATATATTGGAACATATGGCAAATACTTTTGATCTACATATACACTTATTAAGCTTAAGAAAGAATGAAAGAAAGATCTTATCCTACAAATTTAAGAATTCTAAGACAATCAAAGATTCAACTTAATCCATAAATAATGACTAAATAGGTAAGTTAAGAAGTACTTTATTAATATTTTTGGTATCTTAATCTTAATTTATATATAACAATTATTTGATTTTCATGATGTATGAAAAAAGTATATATTATATCCAACGTCGAATCTTTTATATACCAAAGAATTTCATGCCTGTCCAAGTTAAAATATATCGGTTGAAAAATGAAAAATATAAAATAACCGATAAAAATAATTTATTGAGGTCGCAATTTAAATAAACTTACATTAGACTTACATAACGAATAATTTGTTAATTTTCAAATCGATCAAATTGACTGTTCAAATAATGTTTCGTCTATTTTTCAAAAGAAGTTGCCATGCCTTTAACCAGCGATAGGCTGTGTCTTTAGAAATTGTGGTACATAGTGTCCAGGAGCTTATGACCCCTTTTCATGTAATTCATTTACAACGTTAAATTTATGAGAACTAGTGACATGCTGATTTGAGATCTCAAATGAAAGTGGCAAGTTGTGAAGCAACAAGCAAGAGAGACACCTGGTCATGCATGCATGTAATTTTTATTGTCAGATAGGAACCCCTTTTTCCTGTTTTGGAAATTGCTTAAGGACCAACACATGTTTCGTGACCACTGACCACTGACCTCTTAGAAGCCAACAAAATTGTGCTGACCACGTGCGATCACCATGTTTGAATTTGAGTCCCCCACAGACCCACAGTATTGTATGCCATAAAAAGCATGTCATTTGTGAGATTCTTCTAACTTGAAAAAAGACATGCACTAGATCTTTTGACTAATATGTATATACTTCCAATAACATCACAATCCTTATGTTTGAAAATAATTCAGAAGCTCACACAATTCCACACACAAGCAACTACTTTAATCAGAATTTTTAACACCAGTTAGAGGTTTATAATTCATCACTAGTACCATATATGACTTGATCATTCCATTTCCCTATTTTACCTTTATTTTCTTCTTTAGCTGTGTTTTTTTTTTTTTTTTCTAGTTTTTGACAAGTAGAAAGTCTTGGTTAGCCTGATGGTGGACCAACTTGGCTGCTTTTGTCTTGAGGAGAAGCAAATCCATGATTCAGCAGATCATAAAGCAAATTGGGATCATCTTCACTTGCATGGTCATAACCAAACCATTGTGTATGTTTGTTTTGCTGTGCTAAGGAAGCTCCATTGTAAAGCATTGAAACTTCCTTAGAGGGTGGTGGTGCACTACAACTGCTCCCAGTATTAAAAGCTTCTAATTCCTGAGGCATTGGAAAAGGAACTGGAATTGGTATTTGTCCCCATTCCAAAACATTGCAGGAGTCAATCCAAGCTGAGTTCAGTTTTTTATCAAAGATAAGGGCCTCAACTTGAGGTTCAAGAGAAAAAGATGAGAATTGATCAGAATAACTAGTATTGCTGATAGTGCCATTGTTGCTTGTTGCAACACTAGCATTTCCTGCCAAGAACTTTTTCTTTAGCTTGGTGTTCCAGTGATTTTTCACATCATTGTCTGTTCTCCCGGGCAGTTGAGCTGCTATAAGGGACCACCTGAAGGCAAAAGTAGTGCTTATTCACATAGTAACGATTAATGCATATGGACATATATAATACAAAAGCATAGCATATTCACATATTCAATCTTTATGGTATACGTTGTCATTCATATATAAAAAATAATGGACTTGCCTGCTTCCGATGGTGCCATAAAGGGTGCAGATAGTTTTGTCTTCCTCTTCGGTGAAACCTCCAAGCTTAATATGAGGCCTGAGATAATTCAGCCATCTTAGACGACAACTTTTCCCACAACGCTTGAGGCCTAAAATGACACAAATATCAAACAGAATACAGCCTTACAATTTGAGTTTCATTCTACCTCAATCTGAAAAGATAGTTCAAGAAGAGGAAATTGTTTCCTACTTATATACATTATTGTAACTATATTATTAATCAATGCAGAATATCCAATATAGAGTAACGAGGTTTGTTTTAAAAAAAAAAAAAAAACAGATAAACCTCTAAATGGACGACAGAAAAGATTAATTATTTTATTCCCTGTGAAAATAATAATTAATTAAGAGATAACACAGGGAGTGATGAATAAAGAAACCTGCTTTTTTAGGGAGAGCTATCCAGTTACCACCTGTGCCATGTTTCTCAAGGTAGTTTTTGAGGGTGGCATCTTCATCAGGAGACCAAGGCCCTCTTTTGACATTAGGTTTGTCACAGCATGGAGCCCTTCCCATGGCCTAGTTGGCCACTGAACTCAATATAACACCAAGAATAAGATCAATCACAAAGAGAAAAAAAGATGGAGAGAAAGTGAAAAGTATTTGATGTATGGCTTAGAGAAGATGTCAAAAGTGAACACAAAATGTGTGGTTTTAAAAACATATCGACATGGGTTGGAACTTTTGAAAACTTGACTTTGTCTGACTAACTGACTTGGCTCTTTTCTTTGTTTCCATTTTAGTTATCATATACCTGCCCCTGTCCTTACTTTGAATCAGTGTGCTCAGTATTTCTAACCTACTGAGTTGGCTATTCTTAGAATAAAAAGGTAAAGACTGAAGAGAGAACCAGTTAATAAAGAGGGTATATTCAATTGTAATAAGGAAGATATTGCCAACAAATACATTGTTAAAATATACTTCTTTTGCGTTTTTGATTTCATATTTTAACATTAAGTTTTATTTTTAAATTTTATTTTATAACAATATCTAAACATAAATTACATAATTTCAAAATCAATTTTATAAAATTAATTTTATTAATGTTATCCAAACACACATTCTGTATTTTATACAAGAAATAAATTAGTGCATTTTTTTAATTATAAAAAATATGAATTCATTTTTAAATGTATTAATCACTAATTTTGTTTTATAATTTTAAGTTATTATGAGATCTGTTAAAATTTGATAAATATATTATGTGCCAGATTTATAGCCTACAGAAAGTCTTGGGGTAGACAGCGTAAATAAAGAAATTAGCGCTTCTGATAGACTAATCCACTCCATCTACTTGTGTTTGTGGATTGTATTGAATTGGTTTCAAAGAGAAAAATGATTTGATTCAATTTTTTTAATTAATTATCTAACCAATTTAATTAATAATTTAAATTTGGTCTAATTTAAAAAAGGTTTGAATTAGATTAATTTTTAGTTTTAGTATTATTTTTATTTTAAAAAAATATATTAAATAAATAATAAAATATAATAAATATAGTAAAAGATCATTTAAAATATTAAATATCTCCTTTATTAGTCAATAAAAAAATAGTTCTAATATAAATCTTTAAATATGTATTATTATAAGTAAATTTCAACAACTTAATAATTATACTATGTTCCTATAATCAAATAGTTACTAAAAAAATATCTTCAATTAAATAAGTCTTTCATAAATAAATATAAATTATATGATAATTTTATAAATATATAAGAGATAAAAAAAATACATAAATGATATCATAAATTTATAAATAAAAATATACATATATATATAATTTTGATTTGAATTAAGTTGGATT
>JAMLFT010002801.1:0-23998 GCA_026544285.1 Pachyrhizus erosus | reverse complement strand
TTAATTAATTATAATTTCAAGGAACAAATAAATATAATGAAAATTTATTTTTATAATTTATATTTTGGTCCATTAAATTGTAATTAATTACATATTCTAAAATTATGAGTTTATTGCAATTCTTTTTTTTTATTTTTTATCTTATACCACATTTAAACTCTTATTAGAAAAGATTGATAGAATTTATTATAGGTATGTGATTTATGGTTCCCATTTTTAAAATTTTCTTTTGTACTTTTGAATTTGTTTATGTGTTTAACATGTGTGTAAAGTTTTCTTGACTAAGACTTGTGTAATGATGTTGAAAACAATAAAAAGAGTTTGAAAATGATGATTTTTTTGTTATGAATTACAAGATATAATGAAAAAAATGATTGTCATTTTAGAAAACATTGACAGAAAAGGTTTGATTGTAATTTTGGACAACATCAATAGAAAAGGTTTGATTGTGGTTTGACCTTGTTGTAATGAGTTTTTTTTTTTTTTTGTATGATGTTTTCTCTTTTTTACTTTTTCTTTATTTTTCTTATTTCTTCTTTTTCATTTTCTTAAAAGAGTGATTGTATGTTTTTTTAATTATAACTTATTTCCTTTTTATTTATATTTTATTATATTGATTATATTAGTTTAAATTATTAATTTACTATTTTTATTTTTTATATTTATTATACTTTCTCAATTTGACATTTAATTTTTGTTTTGTAAAGAATCGTTAATATTATGAATGTTAAGATTAAATCAACCACTAATAGAAAATAAGTAATATGTGAGTATTGTTATAAAAATTATAGTACATATAAGTTTAAGACAATTAATTTTCATTATTTAGTCAATATTTTTATTTGTCAATTTCTAAAAATCAATACTTAAAATTATTGTATAAATTTTTTTATCTTTCATATCTTTTGTTATCTCTTTTTCTGTCTATGAATTGTTAGATTACTCATGAATTGAGATTTTTTTTTATTTTGTTTTAATGACATTACGTATTAAATGTTGAGTTATTTTTAAAATAATTACTTATTTTATAAATATTTAATTACATTAAATAATATTTTTTAAGTGTTTTATATATGATTAAAAAATATACATTATCTAATTAATTATGGAATAGACATTTAATTATTATATTTATCATAATTTTATCGTTATTATTTATCATTATTATTAAATATTTTTCATCTCATTAATTTTGAAGATTAGGAAAAATTATGAACAATAAATTTTTAAATATTTTTATCCCATTAATTTTTGAAATTAGACAACTGTAAAATATTCGGGTCTTTAATATATAATTCTAATTTATTTATTCTTATTTAAGATTTAATTATATGAATATTTAATCATTAAGAATATGTTTAATTATTTAATTTTTTTATTAAATCTAATATATTAATGTCTTTGACATATTTATAGATTATAACATTATTATTCTAAATAATATTATGAAAATTAAATCTTTAATTACACTAAATAATAATATAGTATAATATTTTTGTTCATTAATATTTTTAATAATTAAAAAATATAATGCTTCAAATCTATATTTTTTTTTAAAATAATAGTTGTGTAATTACTTTAAATAATGATAATTATAGCAAACTCTTTAATTATAAAAAATTATAACCAAATTCTTTATCTTTAAGTTGATTAATAATAGTTGATTAATAAAAAATTATAAATATTACTATTGTTTGTATTTTCTCCTCTCACTACTAGAACATTCTAACAATAGTGACAAAACAATTACCCCTAATCATTATTGACATTACTCCAAACTTTTCAATGTTGCCTAGCCATTCCTTAACTCCTCACTAGAGCTTTTATCAACTAAGTCAATTCTCTTCACTTCCTTCAACAATTTTCTTAACTCTCTTGTAACATTCTCATTCTCACAGTGCTCATATAATCCTTGACAAGAAAAATTATATAATGACTTATTAATAGCCTCAACACCATAATATATTTTGGATCGTGAGAATGCTAACAAAAAAAATCCTATCAAATTCAATCATCAAGAATCCAAAACAATGGGTTGCAAGAAGTAAGGATAAATTTGAGATCCTTCATTCATGAGCATATCTATAGGTGCTAATAACAAGAGGGACATAACAATTAAGCTAGGTATTGAAGTGTTTTGCATGGTTTTTTTTTTCTTGTGTCCCATAGTGAAGAGAAATTAACCTGGTTGTAAACGTGGGAGTATAAAAGAAAGAGTTTGGTCTCACATTAAATAAACCAGTAAATAGTTTATGCTTACTAGTTCTATATAATGAACTCTTTATAATTGTTCAAGGTATGTTGAACTTAAGACTTGACCTCTCAATAAGTTCTTGGTCATTTAAGTATAAAAGTTGCAAACTTTATTTTTTATATTATTATATTATTATATTATTTATTGTTTATATTTATCATATTCTTTATTTATTTATTTTAATATATTACCATGTGTTTATTTAATATATTTTTACTTTTAAAGTGTATATATATATATATATAATTACGTTTTGCTTCCTCATGAGACTTGCTATTCTTACTAGAGAGGTATCTAAATTCAAACCAATCCAAAAATAAATAGCAAATCTATAAAAAAAAAATTTAAACCAATAAAAATTATTATTTTTTGGATTCTTTCAGATCAGTATTTTGTATAGCTAATAAATTTGATTTTGATTTTGAATAATATTTTAGAATTGAACTAATCCAAATTAAAATACATATTATACTAATATTAATTTTAATTAATAGATATTGAACATTAAATAATATTATTTTAAATTTTTAATAGTTATAATATGTGATTTATAATTTAATTATTTTAAAAAAAATTGTAACGAATAATTTTTGTTGCTCTATAGTAAATTAATTTATAACGTTTTGTCCTATTGAGATGCATAATTTACTTATAAAAATATCAATATTATTAAAGAATAGTATTAAATATCAAATAATATACAATTTAATTTTATGTTACAAAAAAAACATATAAATATAATTAAGGAATAATATTAAATAGTAGTAGAAAATTATTGTTTTGAAACAAAAATATTTTAAATAAAAATAAAAAGGGTATTGTTTTAAAAGGAAAATATTTTAAAAGATCTTATTTTAACATTTTTTTTAATTTTAAAAGCTATGACATGCAAAACATCACAATAATACAATAACATCACAACAATATTGAGACCCCAAAACCTCTCAACCACATTTTCTTTATAAAAGTACTCTAATATGATGAATCTTTCCATCCATATTGGGTGCACTATTTTTTAACTTAATTTTGAGCGGGTAATAGGTACAGGACAGAGATGCAAATGATCTTGTTGGTCAGATTTACATTTTGTACTTTAGGAGTAGGAAGAATAAGATCTTGATGGAGTATTACACCTTTAAAATTCTCGTATACATACCGTAGGCCTCAAATCTAACTTCAACATTAGTATGATAGTGTTGTAGTTCTGAAAATGTATGACTGTCTCAATTTTATTCATCTAATCAGAAAAATAAAATTTGGTAATATATCCATAAAGAAGTGACATGAAGGTGATACCTCAATTTCTACATAATCATTAATTGCAGCCATTAACAAGATATCCTTCCATAGATATATACGGTAATCCCACTGTATTGCATAAGATGTGTAGTTAAAGAAAACATTTCATTTGTTGTACAAGTAGTGAAACTTATCAATTGCATGTAGAACATGAACTCTTATCATAACCATATCTTTCCACTTAAGTGTATAGTGATGCAATGATTTCTTGAGTCTAAGCCTAGGATGATTGCAACATTTTGTCATATATAAATTGGACTCATGAAAACTCATTTCTTTGTGACAACCCTTCTAGGGCAATCTTCAACATCACTAGATGACTGCATCAATATAACAGTGAACGACCCACTAAAGTTATTCCACTCATTCTCCAATAATAATTTTGCAAATCACTTTTAGGAATTTGAATTGGACTTCCATGTCACGTTGGACACCACAAAGAACGAAATTATTAAATTCCAGCGTTCGAATGAAGGAATATCGATCCACGAGTCACCTATTTCTGCTGAACTTATAGAAGTCAAAATTCAATTATACTAAATATAAAACACAGTACAGGCAACAAATTGGAAGGTTAATTTCTGTTGGACTAACTATTTAATGATTCCTATCATAATCACCCAACAGAAAACATATTTATCCCACAACCTTTGACTGAAAACTCATAATGCAATATAATGACCCTACCAGCTACCACTTTTCCTATGGAATCCTTAAATGATATTAAATATGTATAAACATCTCTAGCTTAATTAATTGAATAAGATATATATATTATTATAGATCTTTCTTTGATTTTTATAGATAGATAAAATATAATAAATATTTTTTTATATACAAATTATGTCGAATCTTATATTCACTAACTGCTTATTACCTTCTGTAAAAAAAAAAAAAAACTGTTTATTACCTAACAAATTGAATAAACAAAAATTATAAAAGTACTGAGACAATAACAGATATACTTAAAGTT
This sequence comes from Pachyrhizus erosus, assembly GCA_026544285.1. Classification (NCBI taxonomy): domain Eukaryota; kingdom Viridiplantae; phylum Streptophyta; class Magnoliopsida; order Fabales; family Fabaceae; genus Pachyrhizus; species Pachyrhizus erosus. Next base: position 19,472 of record JAMLFT010002801.1, on the reverse strand, counting down.
TATAACCACTCATTATGTAATGGGAAATATAATGGGCAGATGTATCACTATGCCGTATCCAGTTCATCTAAATTGTTTGAAAACTATTTTTTGTTCTCAATTTTCTTTTGAATTCCTGTGATTTGCTTAAACATTTGCGTAACAATTAAGGTCATCTTCAATGTGGATATTTAAAAGAGTTATTTTAAATTAAACACCGTTCTTAATAAATTTTATTATTGAAGCGCTTGACTTAACATAATTTTTTATATATGTAACATTGTTTAAAATTTATTAAAAAAATATTTTTAAATTTTGGATGAGAGAAATTTTTGTATTCATTTTTTAAGTTAAAAATTCATTTTAACAATGTTTACACTAGAGCAGATTTTTATAGAATATTAAAATTTATGTTATATTATAAGACTCACAAAATTAAGATAAATAATTTATTTAAATAATTATGTATTGTAGATGTTCTAAGGAGATTTGATAATCTAACACTATCTTTTAATTTTATTGAATATATATCTTAATTTAAGCCAACTATACATTAGGTTTGAACAATTTCTTTTTATAATTTTATGATGAAGGCTAAAGTGGACCACCTTTGTCGATGGTTTACTATAGACTATAAATTTTAGTCTTTAAATTAATTTCTTGTTAATTGGTATATTCTACATCTATTACACCATATTATTACCATCCCAATGATTCTACTATTGATTACCATAGTTGATTTTCGGTTCCTAGAGGTCATTTGAACAAATTGTTAGGAATAAATATATATGTCGAAGATCCAACTCATCATGTAATTAATTCTAGTATTTAATAGTAAAGTATTATTTTCTTTATCATATTTATATTGTTTGGTAAAATAGTTATTTTAATAAAGTTCTTAATTATAATTAAAGATTTGTTACCATAATAATAGTTATGAAAATGAGAAACTAGTATTTTATAATTTTAATCTAAATTATTCTTGATCATAGAATTATTATGAATAAGATATTAATAATCTAAATAGATCCATATATATGTGATAATATTCATTGAATGAATATTAATAAATCTCATTTATTAATTTACATATATGGATGATGCACATATGAATGTGATCATTGAACTAATTCAAATAAGATTTCTTAATGGTTAGTATTACCTTAAATTGTCAATAGGAAATTCTATAACCTAAGAATATCATAATAATTAACAAGTCATTTGTTATATTTTAATTCTTGATACCTAATATCGTAGAGCACTAGTTGAATGGACATTGAATATAATTAAACACTTGTAGAATTAATGATTATTGAAGAATAGATCCATCAACGCTAGGTAATGAGTTTGGGCTCTATAACAAAATTAAGATCTTTACCAAGACAATTGAATGAATGAAGAAATATATTTCTTAAGTCATTCACTGAATAAATTTACATGTTTTCTCTTTTCTATAGACATTGACAAAAAAATTTTAAAAAAAAGATTTTGTTTAAATATACATTGTTCTATTCTTAAGAGTTTGAAGCAATGATTGATTCTTAGTATGGATACACATGGAGTCTTCAAAAAATTGAAGAACTCTTATACTTCAAGATTTGGTATTCATCCATGTATATGTTTATAGCATAACACTTCCTTCACTAACTCTTCATCTAGTAGCAATGCTCAATTTGTTGAACCTTTCATGCTAGATTTTGATGGTGAAGAATAAGATATGTTGGTACTAACACAATAACCAATTTTAGAATAATGAAGAAAAAACATCATAGGTTACTTGGTTTTGACAAAGGCAAGAACATGGCAGGTTGCTAATGTGATTCTAGATGGTGCAACAATTTTTTTATGGTCGTGAATGATGACTAGCGATAGGAATGTTAGAAGGAAAAATAATCTAGTGTGATAGATGCAAGATATACCTATTAACATGAGATTAATTCAAAGGCTAAAATTTATGGTCCATGGTGGCCACTTATGAAGGTGATTTACTTTATCCTTCACCTAATTTTATTTACTTGAAACCAATAATATAATAATAATATTTTCAATTTTCAAACGATTTTAAGGCATTAAATATTAAGTTAGAAGATTGTTTAATTTATCCAACTTTTTGATAAACCATATTTTGTATGTAATTTTGTAAGTGATAGACATGAGTTTTTAGTCTTAAAAGTGTTTTGTATTTTCTACATTATTTTGACAAAACTCACATTTTTGTATTGTGTAAGAGGAAGATCCCCAAAAGAATAAGCATGAAGAGAATTGAAAAGAGAATCATAAAGGCTAGAAATAACCATGCTTAATTTTGCTTCAACAGAAAGTTTATTTTTCTAAAAAAAAATGTCTATGTTTATGCTTCATGATGTTGGGGTGTGCAAGATAAGAAGTTTTCGAAACATGACTGTGCATATCTTGAAGCACAGTTTATGCATACCTAGCACAACTGAAGGTCTAAAAGGCTTATAAATAAGATGAAAACAAGCTCATTTAAGATTTTTCACTTTTATGTTGTATTTTACTTTTGAGAACCTTGGATGAAACTACTAATTAAGGCATATGTGTGAAACTCGATAGATCAAATATGTAATTTTTTTCCTTATTATACGTTCTTTATGATTTCTTATATAGTTTTAAGTTTTCCAATGCTTATGACTAGCTAAATTCTTCAAGTTAGGATTGTTGTGATGTATGACATATTTGTGAATCTTAACTCCCCTATTTCAATAAAGTTCGTGTTCATTTGTTCAATTAAATTATTGTCTTAGTTTTTCATGTTATTTGGGATTGATCACTCAAAAACTTAATTGATTAACTGTTGTTAATTGATTAATCTACACAATAATTGAATTCTTGAAACTTGCATGAACAAACTAGTAATAAGAATTTCTAATTAAATCAACACATGTTAATTAATCTCTTGTTCTAAATCCTTCTTTTAGTTTGGACCCTAAATGAATAACTAGGGAATAAAAAAGAAGACTTTTAGTATATGATCAAATTCGATTAGTCACTTTTAAGAGATAAGATAAGTAATTAAGAAAATATTAGGGATTTAATCAAAATAGAAATTTGGAAGAATGTAAGAGTATATTTAAAACTTTCCTAATTCTACTCACTTAAACTTTTCTACAATTTTTACAATTAATTATCATAATACCTTTCAACAGTCCTTAAGCTATATAATTTAATTATTTAAGAATCACTACTAATTTTTATAATATAATATTCAAACTTATATGTCTATTATTATTATTGCCTACATTTGTCCTTAAGTACAATTTTATGCATCACTTTTAGAAAGAGTATGAAAGTTATCTCCACTAAAAAAATGTTGGTTTATAATTCAGCATAGTAATAATTTGCAAATTGAGAATGTGTCGTGTTTAATTGCATTTATGTGTGGTGCCCCTGTCTACTTGTTGAGAAATTGTGTTTCTTTAATCAACATGAAGCAACTGTAGTTGACAACTTGGTTTTTAATCATGAACTGCCTCCCTTATGGATCTTGTTTGCTCTCGAAACCATTATAATGCCTCCCTTTGAAATTGTGTGCTGGTTGTAAGCAGTTGGACTTTTACTTTACGCCCTTTCTCTTTTCACGGACCCTATATTCAACCATATTTTCTTAGAGTCCAAAGATGGTCAACTTAGTTACTGCTTGATTTTGTGATGTGCCTTTTAAGTTGAGTTAGCACACTAGCACGAGCCAATAAAGTGAGCTACAAGAACTGTATATAAGGTAGTAAGACACTTTACCACCTCCATACACATTAACCCCTTGTTTAGTAGAACAAAAATAGGAGGTAGAAGATAGAATTAATGAATTGTTTGGTGAAAGAAAAAGATGGTAAAATATTTTTAAAAATAATAAGACGTAATCATTGTTTTTCATTTATTTATTTTTATCTTTTTAAATAAGTATTTTTAATTTTTATTTTATTTCTCATTTATTTCTTTTTATTTACAATCATTCTATTTCTCTCCACTCTGTCAAATGTACCTAAAAGTTCTTTTTCTAATTAGTTCATTGTCCGGTAAAATATCTCAACACACTTTACCACGCTCCACTCTTTCATCTGATTTCATTCTATTCCACCTAATATTAAATATTCAAATTCGAATAACCTTAATATACACAAAGCAGCATCTGATTAGAATTATTTGAATAAGATTTTAATAAAATAGTATCAAACTCGTCCTATGTCAGCTTCTCTCTCTATCTCTTTATATAATTAATTGTGTTATATTATAAAAAAAGGCCACATTAAAAATTTTAATTTAAATAACATACGGATAATATGTCCAAATTTAGAGACATACAGATACCCATTAGATATGTGCAAGTCGCCATCTGCACACCGCATACTCTAAGTCTATCCATTGCCATAATTATAATTATACGTGCTTGGAAGAAAGCAATAAATTATTTAAGACATCAAATTAGTTCCAATTCTACAGAATTTTATACGTTTAAGTCGTGTATGGAAATTTGTTTAACTACTTTGTAATGCCAAATTGAGAACTTATATTCTAACGACATTTTAATCTAAAACAACCACCACCACTACCAACAATAACAATAATAATAACTTGATTTATTGCCACTTTAGTTTTGGGGACTTTACTTAAGGCAGGATTCAGTGTGTGCATGACTATTAACTTATCCAGAGCAAGGTACTACAAAATATAGATGCTGGCAATGTCAGGGTTTTTCATATTCCTTCTCTAGAACATCTTTCCAATACCATCCTGCCTAGGAACAGATTCATTGACATCCATTCGCTGCCAATTCCCAACAAAAGAAGTCAACTGATCGACCTTGTCAAACAATCCTAGGAGGCCACCCGTATGTATGAAGAGGATCTTTCTCCCTTCCCACTTCTTTGGATTTTCAAACATATCTTTCAGCATTGCATAAGCAGCCTTACCACTGAGAGGGTATTAACAACCGAATATGAAGTTAAGTAAACTCAGCAATATTCAATGCATAACATCCAACTACTACATTTTCTATTATTAAGATTTTTTTTCCATTTCAAGTTTGGAATATACAGAGTTGTTCCATTGAGGTATACGCAAAGGAATTAAAATAAGAAGTATTAAACTTATGTAGAAGTAATTACACGGAATTAACGAATGGTACACGCTTCTTAACAGACAAGGCCCATAAATTTTAGTAATATAGAATTAATTTTTTTTATAAATTCACAACTTTCCCATAGGACTTATTTTCTGTCTCTTGAAGATTAATGATTAGCCATAAACTAAAGATGAACGTAAACTACATGAGTTTTATGATGCCAATCAAATAACTATATCAATTTTTAGTATTATTCTTTTCAGAAGGTTCACCAAGTTCCAATGATACCAAGAAACTATTTTTTCCAGCTACAGAATAATAATCAATTAGTTGAGCTAATGCTCTACTAAAATAAGATAGAGAAAGCTATTGAGTTTGTGAGCATGAGAATCGTGTGATGAACAAAGAATGGTCCTCTGTTAGTGAAAAAGTAAAGTAGTAATTTCATTCTTACAATGCACTTTGACAGTATACAATGTGTGAAACAAATAAATACCTGTATACTGGGTCGAGAACAACGCCAGTAGCCGCAGCAACTTCTTTTACAAAATTAAGCTCCTCGGATGTATTCATTGCATAGCCAAGACCCTTGGCCTGTAAACAATTAAATTCTCACTATCAAATAAAAAGCATTGATCACCCAGATGATGAAGCAAGTTTTCCAGATCACAAATGTATGAGTTTGTTCTTTGTACAGACTTCATGATATGACTTGATACACAAGCATCATAGGTCTGCGGGAGTTTATCATCCATTTGCTATATAATTTGCCAGCATGTACTATTTTCTCCTTTAGGTAAGGAGTTATCCAATTTGAATAGAGCATGAAAACCAAAAACAGCAAGATCAAGAAAATTATCATGTTTTACTTACTTTCACAAAAGAACCTTTAGAGCATCTGCAACCATACATACCCAATTTGGATTCTTAAGGTTACTTTTGTGGATCCTACGGACCACATTTAACTCTTTTTTTCTCCCATGATAATAAGTTCTTGTTTCTTTAAATTTTTATTTTATTAAAATATTCTTAATTTTTCAACGGTAAAAAAATTTGTTCCATTTCTTTTTTTTCTATTGTCACTGAAGCACCACACTGCATCCACTCGTACCTCCCTGTCCCCTTACCTAGGTGATCGCCCTACTTCATCATGCAGTGGGTTCCTCCCCTATCTCTCAGCAACTCCATTTTTAAAAAAAAAAAAAATTTAGATCTGATTGTTGTGGGTTTTCATATCTGGTTGTTGTGGGTTTTCAGATGTGACTTGTGATTTTTATAAATTTTTATTTTATTTCATTGTTTTGGATCTATATTTAATTTCAATATGGATTTGTGTCTCTACAATGTTGTTCTTAACGATGAACACAGACTAAAATTTCATGGTTGTTGTAGATCGTTATTTTTCCCCTTGTTTTGTTTCTATTATTTTTTAAATACTTGAATGGCTTCTTCGACGTTCTTACAAAAGAATCATTCTTACATCCTGGCAATCACATCAGTCCACTCCCATGCTAAGAACTGGTGGAACGGTTCTTACGGTATAAGAACCAGCGTTAAAGAACCCGGGTTGGAGATGACCTTATAAATCTTAGCAACCAGGAAAAAAGTATGTTTTAACACTTCAGCTCTACCAAGACACTCACGTTTTGGATGTGGACAATATCTCTCGAGCTAACACCAGCTTTGAGTCCATCAAGCAAACCTTGAGCGAAGTTGTGGAAGTAATCTGGGTCATCACAAACAGAGAATGCATGTACCTGCAGGGAGCCACAAATGATTTAAAAGGTCCCAAAAACATGGATTATGTGAGTCGTCTTAATGGAAGATATACCCTTGCTTTCACTGTACTCAATGATGATCCTAGTGACAGACCAGCAATTGTGCCCCCACTGAAAATTAATAAATTTATGGCGTTAAATAGATGAAAATGTAATTGACTACAATTGAATATATAATGTTCTATTAAGGTAGTGTATCAATTAAAAAATGAACCAAAACACTAATTAATCTCACATTCAGTGAGATGTTTGGTTGTAAAGTATGAGTTGAAAGCATTGGTACTCGTAATTTTCATCACCGGATCTTGGTTTACAAATTACTATATTAATTTCACACCTTTAGAGGGAGATCTGTATCTGCACTTGATTACAACATTACATACTAGAAGATGCCAAAAGTCATTACAAAATCCAGCTACTCAGCTCCGACATAAAGAGAATCCAATTAAGGGGAAGAAGATGGTTACTAATGAAAAGATAAAGAAATCAAGTAGAGCAGAACCTGCCACAAGCGACAACAATATCATCAAACTTGACATTGCCTGTCCCCCTCTGGGTCTGCTGCTCAATTTCCCGAACTGCCTCTATATAACCCCTGAAAGGAATAATTCAATCATACTAAGAATCTAAAATAAATAAATAAATAATAAAGTATCCATGATCACAAGTTGGGAACAATGCAGTTCAAAAGTTTCATCTATGTAGGCCCTCATCAATTTCACAACAAATACCCTTTTAGCTACAAATATTAAAACAACAACCATATTAGGGTAAAGAGTATTTAGACCATGGTAAAAGACTATCCTACCGACAAAGCTTAACTATAAGAGTGCATTTGATGCACATTGATGGACTGCACAAGCATAATAGCAAAGTATAAATAGTTGGATCACAACACAATTTTTCGTCCTGATGAATGGTGGTTGATGCACAGTGAAAGCAGTTTTGAGGGAAAGGAGGAATAAAGGATGAAGGAGGAGGAGGATTGAGAGAGAGAAGGGGGCTCAGCAGTTTTGGATGGTGTTGTGCGTCATTGGGTCATGAGTAAACACATTTTAAGACTTTTGTCCCATGCTTCGTCTTTTGTTTTTCTGTACCATGACTAAAATCAAACATAAAACAAGTATTACCATATTGTCTAGTCCTTCAGTTTTTAGCAAATCAAGCACACCATATTTCTTGAAGATTTAAGAATGATAATTAGAATCTTTAGATAACTTTTAGCAATGAGACCTGCACAAAATAAGTAGCTAATAAACAGTAATCCATTCAATGAAAAATATAACCCTCTTTCCTTCAAAGGATTTTATTAGTAATCAGAAGAGTGATAGATTTTTTTCCATCATTTTAGTACCTCCAATCCAAACAAATCGATGAAGAATGAAGACATAGTAAATATGATCAAATTTTAGATTAAACACGTAAAAAGCAAACAGATTGCATTAGTTCTGAGTTGTGACCCCTACTAACAGTGTAAATGTTCCTTCAATAAAATAACTAGTAATTTGAAAGGAAACACAGGTATTAAAATTGAAAACGAGCTATGGAAAGAGCTAGCTTGATGGAGAAGGACTGACCAAATCATTAATCATGTCATAAACCAAATATCCAAAAGCTCAAGCAAAAGAAATAAATCATTTTATATTACATTTGAAACAATAGACTATAATTTATACCTTAGAATGTTATAAAAAGACCAACACTAGTGATATAGTCTCACTCACCATGTTCCCAAAGAGTTTGATCCACCAACCGGTATAACATATGGCCTCCTCCCTTCCTTTATCAACTTTTCTTTTAGGACATTGGTGAGTGTCTAAGAAAAAGTTGAATAGATAAGATATTATTCAGCCATATATACAATAAAAACATATAAGCTTAGCTGACTCAAAACAAGAAAATGTTGCTTCCAAAATATGGCCTAGGCTAGTGAGGATGAAATCAGAAGTAAACAGGGCATAGTAGCTCAAATAGGTACGATATTTTCAGCCTTTTAAGGTAAAGAATGGCATGTGCTAGGTTGAAAGCCAAAAATCTCTAGTTGCTAAACTTTATTAAAGTTAAGTTTGCATTGAATAATGCATCTAACTGACTGTCATATCATGATGTTTATGGTTCAAGAAAGATAAATGTGATTGGAGGACTAATGACACAAGAATTACGGAAGTAAATGAGTATCACTGACCACACTCCCAATTTTGGCATACTCTTGTTTGGATATAAGTTGAATGTGAGCTCCAACCATACGCTCAACGAGAAGATTGCCAGTGAGTCCTGGATCTTGGTCAACGAGGAGGTCGGAGGTGCGGAGGATGAGAAAACAGTCAAGGTTTAAATACTTAGCAGCAACGGCAGTGGCACGACAATGGTTGCTCTGAATGCCTCCGATTGTGATTATAGAGTCGGCGCCTTGAGCAAAGGCATCGGCCATAAGGAACTCCAATTTCCTGACTTTGTTTCCACTCAGCTGCATTCCTGAAAGGTCATCTCGCTACGCAACGCAACGCAACGCAACGCGACAGAACAATTGGTGAGTGATGAAGAAAAGAAGGAATAAAATAGAGGAATAGATACCTACCTTGATCCACAGCTCCGTATTGGGTGGAAGATTGGGAAGGTTCCATCTGTGAATTGGAGTGGGAAGCTGCCATGCCACAGACAGATGAAGTCATGTGAATTGAAGAAGAAAATAAAAAGAGGATGGGTATACATACTATATATAGAGGTTAGAAAAGAATTATTACGAACATGGCCAAGAGAGAAGACGTGAGAGGGTAAAGGGTGGAGATGGGAAGCCCATGACGGAGGAGTGTAAGGCTTCTTTGTGAGGAAGTCAAAACCCAAGCTCGACGATGATGCCATGCCCAATTGCCAATTTAAGTAAGAGACTGACAAACGATAACGTTCGTCAGGTCAGAATCCCTAACACTAACACAACACAACACAACACATTATTAGACTGATTGGATTGGATTCATTACTCATACAACCCAAGCAGCGCCGTAACATCACATTCACGCCATCGCCATATCAACCGAATCTAGTTGGCTTGGGTGAATTTTTCAAATTTAATAAATTTACCATTTTTATTTTTATTTTCAATTTTTTGTTTCTAATAATTGTCTTATTTTATTTTATTTACTCTAAAATAAGACACATTAGATAACACTTCCTCCTAAACAACACTATCAAGTATGTCGGACTTTGTTAATACATGGAGAGAATAATTGTACCTCTTTTCTTCACGTCGCATGATCAGTAAAGAATAGTCTGATGAGTTAAGGAATTAAAAAACAATCAATTTTACAGCTTCTACTGCCATGTTTTGTGGGGGTTAAAACATGAAAGAGGGAACTGGGAAGGAATGGAAAGGGAAAACAAAATAAGGCATGCTTTGATTTTGTGAACCGCACTAATTAAATTGATACGAGAAACAGAATGAATTTCTAAAGCTAGAAATAGTTAAATGAAAACTTGCAGTAATAAAAAACCTTATCCTTATAAATTACAGAGCACAAAATTGCATTAAAAATGAAAAACTTGGTTCCATGTTCCCTCCTCTTCCTTAGAGCAGCTCTCTTTCTATCGTTCAGTGGATGGTTTGTCTGTCACATGCAAAAATCTACGGTGATCTCATCCAGAAGAACACTAAGGAGATGCTTTTCTGTATCCCTTATAACATCATATTTCTCGATAAATGTAACTGTCTCATCATTCCAACCTAAATCCCACATGCAGTTCATGTCTGGATCTCTATCATAAACATCATGTTCAAGCATTTTAAGCAGATAATCCTCAACATCAACTTGACAACTTTTTTTCCTTCCATACAACTTAAGCTTTTCCATGTCTTTATTCAGCTGCCTAACTAAGTCATCTAAGGATATTATGTTCACGCTTCCCATTGATATCCTTGAATAACTATGAACTTTGAGTTCCTGCCGTATCCCCTTTCTTTTCATCACTTCATACCCACAGTCTAATATGACTTTGCTACCTTCGTCTTGGTTCTCCTGCCCGCCACCTTGAAGAACGTTAGACGGGATGTGGAGTTTGAAAAGTGATTCTGCGGTGTTGATGAATAGTTGACTCATGACCAGAATCCACTTGAGGCAGTTTTCACTTTCTGTTAGTGGCTGCTGGATGCTTTTTTCCGAAATATTCTGATCTTGTAGGTTTGAGTTTTTAACACACAATCTGTCTTCCTGAATTCCTGTGATATTAAACAAATTTAAGTAACATCTAATACTTAAATTAATTCGTTCCATCTATATTATTTATCAAATTATTTATTTCGCAACTTGTTGCCAAAGATGAACCAGAAGAAAGCTTTTGATAGATAATAGATTTTGTGGGAAAGATTAGAACTCTATGAAGGGTGAAGGAGGATAATGTACGAGAACTGGTAAAGGGAACTTTCTGAATGCATTACACAACATAAAATGTGATGCTATTTCCTTTTGGTTAAATAAAACTTGAATCTAAAATTGTAGTTATACATACTCACCATTTGTTTTATGAAATGCAACTTCACCAGTCACGAATCCTTCATCTGCTGCCATAGGAACAGTTTGATCTTGCAATGATTGCACATCTTGGCAATGCTATAAATTCATTCAACAAGGATAATGTTAGCTGCTTGTCAGTGAACTTAGGTGCTTTTCTACTTCCTTTTGGGAAGAAATCTTTTCACCATTTAATGTTCTCAATATGTGATAGTTTTAGATGCTAGTAAAAAGAGCTTACCAGATCATTGGGAACTATTGCTACTAATTCTTGTTGGCTTTGAAGTTCTCCACCAACAGAACTGGATAATGTAGCAGCCAGTTCAGCTTCTTTATGGGGTTGGTGCCTCACATCCAACGGTTCAGTCACAGCCAAAGATACGGGTTCACTGGAGCTAATGATGTGTGCATCTGTTTCTCTGAACATGCTAACCCTTTCTTGTCCAGCTTCATTTGAAACTTCAAATTTGTCAGAAGTGGGAATCTGTTGTTTTCCTTGTTTAGTGATGAGCTCGGCACCATTTCTTCCAGTCAACAATTGATCAATCTTTCCGGGCATGTCAACTTTTTGCTTTCTGGTATTCTTTATTTTCTTGCTGGCCAGTTTATTGATGTGTTTTTCATCCATCAAAGTTTTGATGCCACTTCGCTTAGCTCGCTCAAATTCTTGATCTCTTAGAGAGGAAATTTGGCCTGATTTCCTGTGGATAATTTCTTTTACTTTCTCATTTGTGTCATTGGATGCTTCATCACTGACTAGATTATACTGATCAATTAAGAAGCCTTCTGATTTCATGGCGGCAACGTTTTTTTCTCCAGAGTTTTTCTTAAACAGTGTGGCCTGGTTCATGATTAGCTGCTTCTTCTGAGGATTGATCAATTGATGAGGGGATTTTGGTGAATTCTTGGATGTCATTTCAGTTCCTCCTTGTGGCCTCATCATCAACATCTGTTCTTCCCTCAGCTGGAGTTGCAGTTCTCTGTGATTCTTTTCTTCATGAGAACCATTTTTGGAGAGTAAGAATGACTTTTGAACTCCAACATTATTCTGAGACCTCTTTTCGTTGTTCATGACGTGCTTGTTTGTGTATCTTTTTTCGGGCTGAACAATATTTCCATTGATTTCCCTGTCGTCCTGAATTGAGGACTTAACTTCTGATCTTTCATGCACTTGTTCCAGCTGGGACAGCATATTGTTGAGAGTTGGATCATTGGTTCTTCCCTTTACTGTGCCTTTCTGTTCCTTGTTATTGTTATTTGGGTAATCCTGTTTTCTTCCCATCTCCTGGATATCCTTTTGACTTTCTCTGGAAAAGTTCTTTTGAGGCTTATTAAGCTTGTCTATTTTTATGCTTGGTCTGTCAAATCCTTTCAGTGCTTTTATTCCATCCAGGTCCCTCCATAGTGTTTTTCCATTCTGAACAGCCACCTCAGAGCTGGTCTTCTCAGCAAGAAAATCCTTATTTGTCCCAAATATCATCTCTTCACCCTGAGTTGGAGGCACTTTGAAGGATTCTATCACTTTTTGGTTTTTCGTAGGCATCAAATTGTCTGTTTCTTTGCTCTTCAGTTCAGTCTTCTTACTGCTTCCTTTTGCAGTATGCTTGGGAGATGTTCCTTCTCTTTTCTGTAGCATTGACTGCTTTGATTCCTTTTCCACTTTGTTAGGAAGGATGTCCAGCCCCATTAATTTGGCTATTACATTTGGAATCCTGCCCTTCTCTGGGTTGGAGGCTGTCTGGTTTTTCCCTTCTGAAATAGCATTGACATTCTTAATGTCAGAGGTAGAGGTAGAGATAGAGCTAGTTTTAGCTGATCGCTTCTGAGAAATTTGTCTCTTCACATTTTTTTTTTCATTAGTTGAGTTTCTACCTTCCTTAGAGCTGGTAAGAGCAATTGGCTTCTGCATGAAAATAGCCTTTCCAAGTTGTTGGATGTTCTCAGTATTATGCTTGTCAAAAGAGAAAGTTGGCCGTGCCAGTTGCATTTCCATCCTGTTGTCACTGTCATCATCATTATCCTCCTCTAATAGTGTGATTCGATTTTTCTTCTGCGAGGTAATCATAAACTGTGAATTATTTTGCAGGTCTACTAGCATCCTGAGGGACTCTTCCAAATCAATAGCTCCTTGTAATAGTTCCTTTGCAAATTGTATCGAATATGAGTCCATGTTAAGACCATTGGAGCAGGCTCTTAATATCTGGTTTAGTTTCTGTGCACCTTTGGATATCTCGTTTATTTGCATAGGATAGTTGCTAGTTAAAGCTAATTGTCTTTCTGACATGCTGAATTCCAATGTTCCCCTTTTAATTTGGTGAAGGAAACCCATAATTGAATCATTCCTTCTTAATTTCCCTCCATTCTCAAAGGCAAAAGCCAGGGCAAGGGACATATCACCCGTTTGCCTTGAGCTCTTACCTTTCCCATATGGAACCATCTGATTTGAAATTTGTCCGTTGTTTACTGATCTGTGGCTTCTGCTAGAACTATTCAGCATCTCCCCAGTTCTGGAACTGACCTGCATAGCATCAAACAATTTAAACTACAAAAACGTTTGCTGTCTGCTTTAATTCATGCATAGAATACGAAATGATAACTTACAATTTCAGTAGCTTTTGTATTTCTGGATCCTCTGTATGTTTGTTTGGTGTAAGCATATGCATCTGTTTGAACATGTTTGGCAAAATTGGATCATATAAACTTCTCCCAAAGAAAAAAATTTCTGTTTGACAAGAACAGCTATTGTCATGCCACAAAATTCTCAAGTCGAAATCTAAATTTCATGAAATGTCACTGTGATTTCAACCATAAAGTGGGCAGTTGAGCAGTGGGAAGTCTCTTCTTTATTAGTGGATATTGCAGTGCATTTTCTCTTTCATACCACCGATCATTAAAATGTCTCATTATGCAAAAAATGCAGCATAGCCCGCCCCCACCCTGTTATTCTTCATTTAAAAAATAAAAATAAAAAAACTGTCATATTTTGGGACGAAAAGTTACGTAATTTTGCTACACACGACGCAAGCACCCTGTTAACACTGTATGTGCTTCAAGTTCCAAGATCCCAAAATATAATTATCCCTTCCCGTTGGTTGAATTTATGTTTCTTTAAGTAAATGGAACTAGAAAACGGAAGCTGAATCACTTGTAGGCTCTATTCAATACTTCAACTATGTGGACATAGTGTACACAAAGAACTTCGCAAAGAAGAATGGTGGCAATATATATTCTATTCAGTAAAATCTCATGTATATGTCACTAAATAACTTGTGTTCACTTCCTATTAGTAGGGCCAACATGAGATTTCACATATATAAGAGTGCATACAGAGACTACCAAAAGAGTGTAATACTTAAGTAGAATAGTAGATTGCTTCACCGATGAAAGGACAACACCTTTCCCAGAATTTTTCTACAGTTTAAACCAACACATGTGCTTGAAATAAACACTGATAGAAACTCGTCAATGGTCTATTTGGAGTATTATTGGGTAAGTGGGGAAGGTGGTTGGATGTTTGATTTGAGAGAGAGCTTTCAAGTAGGGATTCGAAATTTCTTGGTCAAGGAATAAAAGCAATCTCTTGCCCTATACCATTAAATATATGCCATATTAGCGGTAATAAAAAATGTAGTTAAAGACAACAATGAACCACAGATCAGATGTGACACACTTAATAGCATAGTACAGAACAAATACGGAAAAAAAAATCTTGAATATATCATAACTAATGTTGGTAAAAATCTGTTCTAGTCTATTTTTTGCACAAGTCTCATTTAACGACAATGAACAAACTTGTTAAGAATCCATCCGGGTAAAATTTCCTTGAACTTGCCCGGCAGAGAAAGCAGGAGGAAAAAGAAATTGTGAAATAAAACATTCATAGCATGTAACAAGGCATTATATATTGTTATTAATAAATTACAACACAACATAATTCATAAGGACAAGAGGTTCCAATAATGGGTGATTGAAATTGAGTGGCTATTGTGTTGTTTGAAGGATATTTCTGCGTTCATGCAATTAACAAAAAAGTTTAAGACAAGAGGAATAGACGGCATAGAAAATTAAGCAGTGTGAAACTTACCTATAGGCAAATGGTGGGATTGGTTTGACCTCTGAGTCTGAGATGAAGCCATTCGTTCTTTCCTAAGCCGCAGATCATCCAGTAGCTTCTGTGCAAAATCTGATCTCTTGGCCATTTTGTGATCGGTTGGAATAATGTTTTTGGCAATGTGTTGGGCCTATTTCTTTCACATACAAGAGAAGAGAAATGGTTGAGAGGGTACTATCAGAGTTGGGTGAGGGGTGTGGTCTGTCCTCTGTCATCAAGTAATTCATTGTAATTGTTATGTGACTAGACTACTAGTTGACACTGAGAAAGAAAGATTGACGTGAAAGTTATAGCTCTCTATCACTCACTCGGTGCGTGTATGTTGGTGTAAGCATCTCGCTTTTATTCTATTCTAAGCAATTCCTAAGGTGAGATCTCAACGTGGGATGGGGATGGGGCTTCCTCCCTAAGCTTGCGCTTTTTCTTTTGCTTCCTCATTCGCCTTCACAATATTACCATTCATCAATGGGGCCAAACCTTCTTAAAATAATATACCAACTCTGTAAACAAAGAATACATGTGTCATGACCTTTCCTTGTCCCAGCTAGCTCTGTGTTACAAAGCAATCTATCTCAAACTTCTTTTATTAATTAATCAAATCAATCTGTGTGTGAGTTAAAGCAATCTATCTAAAACTTCTTTTATTACTGAATCAATGTCTAGTTTCTGAAAATCTTGACACCATAGCGAAAAATGTCTTAATATTTTTTATGTTCCCGAGTGTTAACAGACACCACTAGAATCTTTCTAATAAATCAAGTTTTAAACACGCGAGTTTATTTAACTCAAAATTGTTGATAACATCTCACTCGAAACTTTATAAGTGAGACTTCACTTATCAAAAATACGTTGCATCCAAAATTAATTTCAATATAAAAATCATTAAACTCTTAATCAATCATATTAAAGTGAAAGTATTTTTGAATTTTTAGTTATCTATTATTCCTTAGAGTTGTATAATTTAGTCTTTTAAATTTACACATTATTGTTTTGAAAAAAAATTAACTTTCTCTTTTATATTTCTCTAACCATAAATGTAAGAGAATATGAAATGATAGTGTGGCATAGAAACCATAACTTATCTAATAGATAATCTTAGGGTTATTTTTTGGATATTTTTATCTTAATTTATCATAAAAATAGAATTACTTTTTAATATCTACTCATTAAAGGTTCATACCTAATTAGATGCATTAAAGTCTAAATTATACAAATTTTATTATATTACTTATAATTAGATTTAACCTTTAATGACATTCTACAATACATAAATATTTATTCAGGATTTAATAATCTCTCACTTGACTTATATGTGTAACCTTATAATTAAGTATGGACTTAACATCTTCATTCATGACATCAATCCATTTTTAAGAGTTATATAATTTTTTGTGACTTGACAGAAGTCGATTAGATCATCTTCACTCCAATATCAACCTTATGTTTTTGAAAAATACAATATAGTTATTTGGCATTACACTTCTATTTTCTCTTGTGGATCTTTTTAATGACATAGGTTATTAAAGAGGAGAGTTTCTTCTTTTGAAACAATTTCTTACATGGGAGGTTTGACATTTGTCTAGATTTGTTGTCTTGAAAGAGTTAGAAAAAAGAATCCTGAACAATGTCAACAACATTTATGGGAATATCAACACGCTCCTCTTCAAAGACGAAGTCTTTAATTATATCTTCCTTGACAAACTCAACATTCTAAAAAATGGACGTTTCTTAATTTGAAAATCAACCTACTTATGGGATCATAAAATATGTAACTCCTAGACCTTTTAGAGTATATAATGAAATAACAACTCATTGTCCTTAAGTTCAATTTCTTTTCATTCGACCTATAAGGCTTTGCATCAGTTGGACAGGCCCAAACATGCAAGTGTTTTACACTTGGCTTTTTACCTATCCAAAGTTCTTAAGAGTTTTTGTTGTTGTCTTAGTTGGAATATTGTTAAGGATATATGTTGCAATTTTAAGTGTTTCTCCTTAGAGTGATTATAGTAAAGTAGAATGACTAATCATACTTTTTTACCATTTTTTAAGTGTCATGTTTTGTCTTTCGACAACACCATTTATAGTGGGTGAGCCCCACTTAATGTACTGTGAGACAATATTGTATTCACTTGGAAATTTAACAAATGGTCTTGGACGTTGTTCACCTAAATTATCATATCTACCCTAGTACTCACCATCATGATTAGACCTAATGCTTTTGATTTTTTTGTTGAGTTGGTTCTCAACCTCAACCTTATAATTTTTTAACACATCTAATGCCTTTGTTGTCTCAGTAATGAGATAAACATTGTCATGTCTTGAACAATCATCTATGAATATTATATAATATTATTGACCATTCTAAGAAACTATAGGGAATGACCCACAAACATGTGTATGTATAAGTTCCTTTTTTAAAAAACATTGTATGTGTAAGTTCTAAGACATCCAAATTCTTAATGAACTAAAATATTCTTTTTTTGGTTTGTTTCCTTTATATACAATTGATACAAATATCAAAATCTAAGAAACCATTTAGGGTGGTGATAATTGTCTTTACTTGCAAAATTATAGTATTTAGATGCAATTATTTAATATATCTTATGTTTTTGGGTTTTGTTTGTACTCAATTATTGATAAATAAAGTTTTTAGAATAAAATCTTAGTTTTTCTTATTTTTGCATTTGATCTCTTTTGTTTTTATGTTTTTAAGATGTTGAAAGACCTATTAGGAGACTAAAGGATCAAGAAATAATGGCTCTCGCTTAAGCAAGCCCACGCGACCTTGTTAGAAATGAAAATTTAGCTTTATGCTTACTTAAGCGAGACCTTTTTGGCTTCCTCAAGTGCGAACCTGCTGGAAAGCTTAGTTTTCCTTTGTGGTAGCTTAAGCAAAACCACTTAGGTTCACTTAAGCAAGACTGTGTTGGAAAATGTTATTTGTCTCTAACTTTGCTTAAACTAACATAAATATTTGTAAGATCATACATAGTTGAATAGAGAATAATAAATAAGCATAACATGCTCAGATAAGTTTCAAAATCAAAGTAATATTAAATTCAAATAAAGGTAAATCTCATATCAAAATATCAAAAATCCATTAATATTTTATCTTTGGATAAAATATTAATTTTTCATTAATATCTTGGCATAATAATAAAAAAACTAACAATAAGATCATGTCAAACAACAATTCTTCATTTGTGTCAATTTATTATTTACATGTAAAATTAAATCATTATCACACGTTTATTGTTGTCGATGCATATGTAATTATGTAAAACACTCAGCCTTTTGGGTCAATTAATATTTACATAAGTTACAAGCACACAATCTTTTATAATTTAAGAATAATTAATCTACACAAGAGATGTCACTTTAATGACATGTTGTTTCAATTAACTTGTTTTAAAATATACATACATAGCCTTTCCATTATTTGCATTAAATTACTCAAAAATTTATCCAAAAACAAACATATAAAAGCTTACAATTTTTCAAAATAATACACACAACTCACATGAGAAGAGAAAGGAATTTAATATCATATTAAATTTCTAAATTCATATCAACATAGATTAGCACAAATCAATATAAACTAGTAAAACAAATCTTATAAACTTTTTGAATGTCTTACCAAAAACACTCAAGTGTAAGCAAACAAAAATAATAACATGCATATATTTAGAGTTTACAAACATATATAAAATTCTTTTATATACACATATATGATGTAGTGATTTACATGTTTTAATAGTATAAATAATAAGATAACATAACAAACTAATTTTCCATTCATTTGCTTTTAAAAGGAAAACAAAACAATATTTTAAACAAAAAAAAAATTATATCGTTATATTAGTAAAAGTAACAAATCTGAGCAAAAAAATTTTATGCAATTGAGCAGAAAATTTTATCTATTTTTAATTTATAAATTATATAAATTTAATAGGAAACTAAAACAAATATATATATTATTTAAAATAATCAAATTAATTATGATCAACACATATACTTAC
>JAMLFT010002800.1:0-24002 GCA_026544285.1 Pachyrhizus erosus | reverse complement strand
CTTTTTTTCTTAAATTTAGGTACTTTAAAAAATACTTTATGAACAATAAACATAAAAGACAAAGATTTTTAGATATTAGGTTAAATTTAAAATAAAAATTAAGGATAAATAAGAAGTGAAAAAAAGTTATGCTCTAATAGTGTGAAATGCATGATGATTTGTTATTACATGATAGTGTAAGATTATTTTACACTTTCAATGCACAACACTTTTTCTTATATAAGTTAAACCGTGATGCACTTATAATGTAAAATAGTTTTATATCATGATCTCAATCACATATCATTATATATGATATGTTAGCCAACTTTTACAAAACTATCTTAAAAGTTATAACAATGAATCCAGTAAGAATACTTGCTTAAGTAAGAACATGAAAATAATTTGTAACAACCATAAGATCAAGATTAAAATACTAAAAATTCAAATTGAAATCTCATGTGATAATTAAATCTCTAAAATATTTACCAAATAAAAATAAATATATAAAAAATCTCAATTATAACATTATCAAATATCTCAATTGTTTCATCATACTCTTCTTTAATATTGTCATTAAGTCATAACTTTAACAACCATGACACCATTATTATTACCACCATAATCATTACTACTATCATTGTCACCACCACTATCATTTTCATTATTGTTGTTACCATCACAATTATTATTACCAATAATAGTCATGACACTAGTGGTTATGATGGTGACAATGATAACAATTATAGTAATATCATTCATTAGTGGATATGGTAATAATCATTATGATAGATATAATGGTAGTGGTAACGAAGATGATGATGAGTTAATGAAAATCTTAAAGAATATGATATGATAATTAAAATATTTTAACATGTGATAATTGAGTTTTTTTTATATATTTAATTTTTTTATAAATCTTTTAGAAACTTGATAACAACATAAAATTTTAATGTAAATTTTTAAATATTTTAATATTAAAAATATATTATTTTTTATTTTAATCTTATAATTATTATTAATTATTATCATATTCTCACATAAGATATTGTTCTTACTATAGTCGTTTCATTTATGGTATGTGTATATATATATATACATATTTTCTATTTTAAATTGTGTGTGCATGTGTATGTCCATGTGCAGATGTAACTTGATACTTCAAATTTACAATAGTGATTAATAGGACCATTTAATGTTTTTTTGTTACATTAATAAAAACTTAATTTTTTGTATTAATTTTATTTATTGCATAATTTTGAAATAATTTATTATATCAATACATAAGCATATATATTTTGAAATTACTCAATAAACTAATGCTTCTATTTCAATATTTATTTTGATAATTAAATTTTATTAAAAATTAAGTAGTAATTTTGATAACAAAATTTTAATTAAAGGCAATTAACAAACAAATGGCTGCTGGCCACTGCTCTGCTTTTTCATCGAAGCAGATCGTCGCCTCCGCTTTTAATCTGTTTTAGTGTGTAACTGTGTATTATTACATTTGTGCAATCTAAGCACATGTTTATGTAAGATTCAAAATTTCTAGAGTCGGTGAAATCAGAGAATCACCTATGCACTCCAGTTATGCACCTATACATCAGAATCTGCGATAATTAAATTTATTTTTTTATTTTTTATTTCTTTTGGACATCAGCTCTTATTAGCTCGCCTACTTAGATAGATATTCTTTATCATGTAATTAGCACCAATCATATTAGGAATCAAAAAGAAATCAAGACAAAATTAATGCATCTAGATTCATTCTTCATTTATTACTTCTTTTTCCGGGATAATGAACAATTAAGTTCTTTATTCGTTGAGATTTAATATAATTGGATTTAATTTCATGTAATTAATACCTTCATCTTATTCAATGAAAATATTGTTATTCTTTTTTTTATATGCTTAATATTTGTATTTAGTCTAATCAATCAATTACTTGATTTCATAATTCCAATGAAAGTTCTTTTAGAATTATTAACTGGAAAAACAATTAATTTTATTTATGCTTAGGATAGGATAAATAAGATTATTATTGTGAGGTCAATTTTCTTAATTCAAGTTATTTGATTATCTTAAAGGATTGATAGTATAATCAAAGGGTTTAGGTTTTCTTACTTAAGGATTAAGATTGAAATAAATTTGTGGATTGATAATGATAGAAATTTTATTAAATAAGAATGAATAGTAATTACATGATAAGAAGTCCCATGAAGTTAAACCTAAAGAATTATTTCAATTGATTTAAACCTAATTTTTTTCACTTACTATTGTTCTTGAAGTTTTTAAAACTAATTTTTTACTCTTTTCTCTTTTACTTTCTATGCAACTATCTTTTAATTTGATTTCTAAATCTCTTAGCACTCATAGTCTATCATACAAATTTTTAAGAATACGACTTTACTTATTATTTTGTTACTTACACGATTTTATACACTTGTAAAAATCACCAACAACTTATGCCTATTATGACTGCAACACCATTTTGTTGCGATAGTTTTTTGTGATTTTGTTGCAAACATGTTTGTTCACCAATTGATGTAGAATTCATAAAATAATCAACGTAGAATCAATTATCCCACTAGTGTTACAACCCTTTGATCTACATGATGTTTTGGATTAGGATCCACAAGCAGCAAACATAACATAACATAGACAAGTTCTTAACGATGGACAAACGTAATGAAATCCATATGTGCATGTATTCAAACTCATTAATTATATAAAACATATAACCTAACACCCTTCATCAATTTATAGTGTCCCTCTACCAAGGTTGGAGTCGAATCAAACTAAACTAAGCTAAATTCAATTTGATAAGGATTAGTTTAGTTCTAAACTCAATTCAAGTTCAATATAAACCTTTATTTTTTTAGTCAACTAATTACAGTTCATAAATAACTTGATTCAACTCATTAACTTGATTTAATTTAAAATTATAGTTATTTAACATACTTTAAGTATTTATTTATTTTATATAAAATAAAATAATATAAAATGAATTAAAAATAATTATTTGAATTTAATTATATAAAATATATTATTATTATTATTATTATTATCATTATTATTATTATTATTATATATATATATAAGAGTATATATTAAAATTATAATTCTTTTACATATTATTATTTATTTATTTATTTTATAGATAAATAAAATTAATGTGAAATTAATTTTATATATATATATAAAGTTAGTTCGTGAAATAATTGAATTGAACTATACATAGCTTAAGTTCAGTTTATTTATTTAATGAGTTCAATTTTTAATTTAAATTTAATCTATTTGATTTGTGAACCAAACTTAATAAGAATTATATTTAAGTTAGTTTGGCTAATTGTTCAGCGAAAAGATCAACAAAAAGAATGTGAATGAATCTATACGAATCAGCCTTGGACCTTGACCAAATGAGTGACGATCCAAGGCCCATAACTAAAAGGGACCTAAAAAATGTTAAAAAAAATATAAGATGGTGTTAATTTTTTTGTATTATTTTATAATAGTGAATTTTTTTTATCATATCTTATTTTTTATATTTAAATTAAAATATGAGAAACAATTATAAAATATCAATCTCTTAATTATTAATTTTTTTTCTGAAGGTGTTATGTTTATAAATTTATGTTAAATAAATTTTTATTTTGACCTATCAACATATCATGGAGTAATGTATTAACTTAAAAAGTTTGTTTTATGAAAATAAAAAAAAAAACACAAACTAAAACTGAAATTTTAAAAAAAAATCTACTCTTATATTATAAATTAAAATCCCTAACTTGAAAATTGAAGTTTTCACTCTCCTCACTCTTTCTATTAGAAATTTTTAATATTTTTTTTTCTCTTTTTAAGAGACACATTTCATACGTCTTCTTTACAATTAAGAAAAAAAATATTTCTATCAATATTTTGAAACTTCTCTCTATTTATTTTTATATATATACTTTGTTTTCTTAATTTTCTATTTATTTTAATTTAAAGTACCAGTATATCATAATTTAAATTACTTTTTGTTAGTATAAAATATAATTTATAATATTTAAAAATATAATAATATAATTTAAACTTTTAAATATATTTATCTTGTGAAAAATTCTATCTAAAATATTAGTTAAAACTAAAACTTAATATATTAACAAAGAATAAAAAAAAATATTTAATATGAGATAAAATTTTGTCAACACAATGAAAAAACAAATTTAACAAAAAAATATGATGCATTTTCATTTTTTATTTTTTAAAATTTGGTAAAATTATATATATTATTCGTAATAAAAATATCATTTTTAATTAAATTATATGTTCTATTTTTATGCAATATATATGTATATTTTAAAATACTTATATATAAGGATGTTATTTTATAATTTCACTCTGAACTCATTTCCACAATGACACCCAAGTCCAAATTAAATGGATAGGCAAACCATACACTTATATATTGGCAGATGCATTC
Organism: Pachyrhizus erosus; assembly: GCA_026544285.1. Lineage (NCBI taxonomy): Eukaryota > Viridiplantae > Streptophyta > Magnoliopsida > Fabales > Fabaceae > Pachyrhizus > Pachyrhizus erosus. The sequence goes on along the minus strand of JAMLFT010002800.1, from coordinate 19,555 downwards.
CGATAATCAAACATTGTGAACCTTTTAGTGCAAGATGGAGAGAAACAGAAAAAGATACTCTAGCATGTCATTCATGTTAATTATAATGTGGAAATCCTAAAACTCCAACCATAAAAATAAAAGTTTGAACCAGTCCTCCAACAACAGGTAGGTTATGCAGATCTCAAGCTAACTTGTTGACAAGCATACAAAAAAAAAAAAACTGGTATGAATATTGAAGGCAGGCAGAAGAATAGAAGAGCAGGAGCCAATAAAACTAATATAGAAGCTTCACAGTGGAAAAAACTACGTTAGAGTAATCATGCAAACCGACTAGTGATAATAAAACCAATCTTGAAATTAGTCTATGGTGTTTCCCTTCTATCCTTTGAGTAATAACATACATCTTCATGGCAGCTGATTCCAAACTATGACAAAATGCACAAAGCTTGGAAAGCTTATCAGCATCAATTTCCTCCTAAAATTTTTTCCTCTAGCAAATTGGGTTAATATATAGTGAGTCTTATGTCCTTGAACAGTATATGGAAGCACTAATGACTAAACTACTCTTTGTTAAAGGAAAAATCTGCCATTATACAAATCATGTAGAAGACATTGTCAGTGATGCTATCCTAACCTTGTAGTTTGTTTCAACACAGCGCATAACATAGAGTTCGAGGATGCCTCCGAGGATTGTACATGTGATGATCAAAATGTAGCCTCATTTTTGAGAAGCAGGTCTCATCATCGTTGTTTCTGTTTCACTCTTGATTTATTCAAATAATGGTTTCACTGTTTCAGGATTTGTGTTTAATGGGACGGGCTTGTAGAATCAGATATCTAACACTGGCCTGCGGCCCAATTTTCATTATTGGATCTTCATTTTTCTACTGATTAAAAAATAATCTTCAATTTTCTCTCCCTCACACAAATACTGTTTTTGTTCTCGTATGTTCAATTTTTTGTTATATTATATTCTTAGAATTTAATTAGAATTCACTCCGTTTTACATTAGCATTCGATTATATAATGTAACGTATGATAAGTTCATTATTTTTTAAATGGTTATTTTAAAAATCATACCTAGAATTATTTTTAATTGATTGGGAAAGTAAAAATCTTTATATTAACAGTATGTAAAAAATAACACTTATTTTAATGGGATACCAGAACTATCAAAATAAAAAAGAACTAACTATTGTTTTGGAGTAAAATAACTTTCTTTTTAATTTTTAAAGGAATTTAAGAATGATTTCTTAAACAATTATAAAAATATATTTTTTAGTTTATTTTTTATTTTTAATATTTATATAAAAAATAAATAAATGGAAAACATAAAAATATTTAAAACAAAATTATAGTATAATATTCTTATAAAAATTTATGAGCACAAACATTTTTTTGAATTAAAAATATCAAGAACATGAAAAACAATATCTTGAGACTAACACTAAGAAATAAACGTACTTTTGTAGGATTTAGACTGACGGTTATGGAGTAGTTAGAAACGGATGAATTACCAAAGACTAAAGTCATCATAGAGATTATTTATGGAGAATCGACCAAGTAGTTGTGTTTATATTGGTAGAATCATCATTAAATTTAGCACATCAATAATTTTAGCACATATTCAAACAAAAATTGATGTGCAAATTTTATTAGTGTTGTCATCTATAACGTGATGGTTGGATTTAATCCCTTATTGGCATTAGACTATTCATAAGGGTATTTTTATTTAGCTATCATAGGTTGTTGGTAATTCATAGGTAACGTCACTTTTAGATTTTGATTGTTGTAATCTTTATTGATTGTTTGGTTGCCAATAAGGACATTTTTAGCTATCTACAATCAGATCGTCGATAAATTGATGTCAAATTTTTTCTTTCTCATTTCTCTCTTTCTTTCTTTTGTTTGTATGTCCCAACCATGTGTCCACTAAACTTTAATGTTGTTAATTGAACCTAATTTTGACATCTCAAATATATTTTTAAGTCTAGTTTTTTAACTATTACTATGTCTTATTCTTCCAATAAACAGAAAACTACAACATTTGAGCAAATTAACATTGGTTCGTCATTATCGGGCCACATCGATGCTAATTAGCCTCAATCAGCCGACGCTAAACCAACACTAATATGGTTTTCATTAATTAGCCCCGACCAACTGATGCTAAAACCAATACTAACTAAAAAAATTTGGAAAAAAAAAATTAATTTTTTACTAGCCAATGTTAGTTTTTAGTATAAGCAAAACTAAACCTTTCCCTGTGTGCTTTCCTCTTCTATATTAGCTAACCATTATTTAATTTAAATTAGTTTCCCTTTTATTGGTGAATTTTCTTCATTCACCAGATTTCGAAATATATTTTTTACATTATTTTAAGATTTTTTTTCTTTTCGATCTAATAGTACAAGGACTTAGTGTATCTGAAATTACCCGTAACCGCCCAGTATGGTCATTCACAAAGATTCACTATGACTAACTGGCAGAGGAAATTCTTTTTTTTTTCCCCCTCTTTTTTGTATCCGTCTTTCGATATCCTTTGTCTCGTTGTTCTTTTTTGCCTCCTTCCTTTTTTGGTTATTTTCCTTTCACAAGTCTCAATGTTCTCAAAGTTAGTGGTATTTTTGTTTTTTTTTTTCAGTCTTTATTAAGCAAAAGAGCTAGAGCTAGTAGGGGTGAATTGGATCACTAAAAATTCTTTAAGAACCCACAAAAGATTTTCAAAATCAATTATAATTTTTTAAACAATTTGATTTGCCAAAATCAAAGATTATTTTATTAACTTCTTGAAAATAAAAATACCTCTATGAACAAGATAATCATGAACATATTAAAGAAATGATAATTAATCAAAAAAATCAAACGATAATGGAGATAAAAAGAAGAATGTTCAAGTATTTTTATTTTTTTTATTACCAAAATAATCTACATCTAATTCCTTAAACAACCTAAGTTTAAGATTTCATTAAACAAAAATCAAATTTACAAACATTTCTTCACATGCAAATGCACTACAAAAATGCACAAGTTCTTGAAACTCATAAAAACTTTCATACACACCCTTAAAGTAATCTATTACAAGAACTTTGAGTAGCACACTCAAAGAAACTTAACAACATAAAAAGAATTGAGTAAAAGAATTAATTATATCACCTAATATGTCATGAATAGGACAAATTGAAAGCACTTGGCCTATTCTTCTATATAGACTCCTCAAAAGCTCCTTGAGAGATCTCTTTGCATAATCTTTTGAATCTTAATTGAAGTATTATAACCTCAAAGTATCACAAGTGTAGCTCATTTATAAGGCAAAAGAGGAATAATCAATTATATTCACTTGATAATCAATTATTTTAGTCATTTGGCCTACTAGGCACTAAACAAATTATAATAAGTAATTATTTTTTTATGATAATAGGTTATTTGCACACCTTGAATTTTTTCAAAAGTGAGATAATTGATTATTTTAAGCAAATAATCAATTATTTGCACAACTGAGTGAATTCTCAAAAATAGACACAATTATAATCAATCATATTGATCAATATTTCGTAGTTATTATGTCTTCTTCTAATAGTAATAAGTCAATGAAAGTATTTTGGATCCTTATCACCAAAGGCAAACTACTTGTATCTAGATCTCTAGAACTACAAAATTTCTTCTTTGATGACCAACACTTCATACTTTTTTCCTAAGCTTTTCTCTAAGATCTTTAAAAAAAAAAAAAGCATTAGCCCATTTGGATAAAGCTAAATAGCTATTGTTCAAACATTTCCAAACACCTTTTTTTTGGTAAAGGATGTGGCAAAGAAACATTCTTATTTCATTCCTTAAGGGATTGTTGAAGCTAATTAATTTGTTTATTTCAATCTTCTTTAGTATCCAAATTTTGATTGAGGAGAGGAGACAAAGTTGCATGGGCTAGATAAAAGGCTAAAAGACTTAAATAGTTAATGGATTTTCCTTTCACAAGCTTAAGAAAATGTTTATGATCAAACTTATAGTATGACTAATGATCAACCACAACTTATGGGAAAAGAGACATCCAATTTTAAGTTGATTAGAAGTATGTCAAGTCTTTAATGAAGGGATCCCCTCTTCCAAGTCTAAGTGAAAGGATTTTCGTTTAAGTTAGCCTTAATCAAATCACAATCTTGAACACATGATTTAAAATCTTTCATTCTTCTACTTGGAAAAATCTTAGTAGCACCTTTTTTTTCATGATTAAGTATAATTGAATTGAAATCACTAATAATACTTCATGTCTCCCTTCATAAGTAGCAATTATCTTTTTAATCTCATCCCACAATAACTTCTTTTTTACAAATTTGGGGTTGCCATAAACCATTGACAAATACTAATCCTCTTTGTTTTTTCACTTCACTTTCATGTTCACCATCTATTCAAAATGAGAGATAAACAGAAAATTGCTTAATTTTTTTAAAAAAATGTTTTTTAAAGAATTAAGTTTAAAAAAACTTAGTTTAAGAAACCAAAGACGTCATTATTCCACCCAGTAACCCAATAACATGTCTAAGAAATTGGTTTTGGAACCTCGATCTCAACAATTTTTTTCAACTTTGTCTCTATTGACATGAGCTTCTAAGAGACAAAGAAAATTCAATAATGTAATACAGAGATTATAAAAGTTGACCAAGAAAGTCAATATTGTTTGTTTTAGCAAATAAGTATGTTTTTTCATATGGAAAGGAGTTTTTGAACAAAATGTAATCTTTGCATTGTGTTACAAGATTTTAGCCAAATTCATCATTTGAATTATCAAACCAACATTTTTTCTTTTTTATTATGATTTTAGAAGTGTTTTTACAATTTTCTTTGTATAACGACCTTTTGATATTTTTATTTCATTCTTTAGGATTTTTGTTTCAATAAATTTTTCATATTAAGTATGTTGCATCATTAAATGTGCACTGTTTTTTCAAATCTCTAACGAGGGTTACATTATTAGATAGCTTTGTAGTTAACCCATTTGCTATTTCAAGCATTTAAATTCATAGTTAGCAAAAAAAATTACTTTGGGTTTGAAACCTCTTGACTCCTCCATGACCTAAATTTTGGTTTGTCATGGTATTGGTACCTCCTATAAGATAATTACTTAATGCACCTCATTTTTTTTATAGGTACATCCTACAATTTTTAATATTTTTAAAATATCCTTATTTATTCTAATTTAATAGTACATAATCTTTCTTTCAACTCTTTCATTTGCATCTTGACTCCCAATTACGAATTGATAAATTTATAATAATATAAATTACTCAATTCATAATCATATTTCAAGATTTGTATATAAATTAATTTATAATTTTTTAAATATAATTATAAATTGAACAATTTGTAATTATGTATACATTACAAATTACTCAATATGTGATTATATTAAAAAAAATCATAAAATTTATAATTTATAAATCTTAAAATACAACTATGAATTGAACAATCTATAATAATATATATATTAAAATTGTTCAATTCATAATTATATAAAAAGAATTATATCTAATTCATAAATCTTAAAATATAATTACGCATTATATAATTTGTAATATATATATATTTTACAGATTTTTTAATCCATATTATAATTAAAAATTAATTTTTATAAATTTTTAATATAAAAAATAAAAATATTTATATCTATTTAAAGTCTTAATGAGGTGTACCAAACAAAAAAATTATATGCATTAACTAATTGCCCTGGCTTGAAACATACTTGAATATTCTGGCCTATAAAAAAACCCGGCCCAAGTCTAACCAGGCCTAAATTAACAAACTAAAAACACTGCCTTCACTTCCATCAACCATGTCATGTCACGACATGACATACCTTAACTCTGCTGCTGAATAACCTAGAGACAGTAATGGGAACGGTTTGCTGCATAAGCAAATTTGCTACTTTGAGCAACATCAGGGCACGACCCTTCTCTTCACTCCTTCTCTCTCACCATTTTCCCTCCACAACTTCCATCAACTTAAGCTTGGCCTCTTCTTTTTCTTCTTCTGTCACATGCTCATTTACATGGGACGATGTCTTTCGCATATCTGAATCTCAAACTGCCACACAAAACCGCTCGCACTATCTCCAAGGCTTCTTCCACAAAGTTCAACTATGCAATCGTGCTTCTGTAAGCTCTTCTCACTGTTTTCTTTGCTTCCTTGGAAAACACAAACAATGAAAGAGTTAATGAAACGAATTTGATATTTTGAGACACCCAATTACGTGTTTGTTCATCATCCCCTCACTTTTGTCTTAAAGTTTTTTTCTTTTCTGATTTTGTTATATGGGTCTGGCTAATTTTAAGTGTGGGTGTGGGTGATGCTTTCCAAATTAATTTTGCCAGAAATTGATTTTACAAAATTGTTAAAAGAACTGATTTTGAATTGAAGTAATTTATGTTTTAGTGATCTTATTTTAAAAGCAAGTTAATGATAAAACTTTATAAATAAAAAAATAAGCAAACATGCTTCAACCCGAAATCAATTCTATACTAGAATCAATTCTTTTTAACAAGAGACCAACCATGTGAACATTTATCTAGAATCTCATTAGCTGCTATTTCAATGTGATTTATGACTAGAAGCGAAACCAAACAGGCACTAAATTGTAGGATACACTTGTTTTTATTTCTGCCAATTCTACTGCTTTGGTGCAGTGACTGACCTTAGCTGAATTGAGTTTACTCATAGTCTGTGTTGTTCACATTGAAATTGCTTATAGGAAAAACAATCTGAATTCCTTCCCTTTGTCTTTGAGGACCATGTTGTTGGGTTCATTCACAATGGGTAAATTTTACTTCAATTCTATCTCTCTCTCTATTTTTTTTTCCTGTAAAATGCTTGCATCATCTCTTGCTTAGTTATTTGTAAATGTCTAATTGGTTAACCTTGTTGGATTTGGCTGAATCAATTCTTTACCTTGCTCTAGCTGATCCAGGTAGCCGACCTTACCTAGTGGGATAAGGCTTTTCTTCTTGTTGTTTTGATTTATTATGATGAAATGCACTGCTGCACCTGCACCTTAGCTAATGATAGGGGAAGGTTTATTGGCTAAACTTCAAATTTGTTCAGGTTTGTGGAGCATTTGAGGGGCTTTGCTGATGTATTCGTTTTCCCCAAAGATAAATATAATGGAGGCCCCTATGGTGACTTTGTTTCTTTACATCCAATGCTGAAGACAGCTGAGGAAAGAACCAGTGCAGTTGGATACGTCATAGAGTGTTTGGGAGAGGAGCAGATTCCAGGTATACGGAACGAGGTATTATTTACGATATGTACAGAATGTGTTAGCTTTTGTCATTCTTCTATGCTTTGCTAATGCCTAAGTACCTAACCTAAGTTTTTGTCCATGTTTTATCAGCTTTACCCTGTAACATCATCATTTGGCACACCCATTTTCTTTTCATTGGAACGTGCTGCAGCTCCTTATTTTGGCATAAAGGTGTGTGGGAATATCTCTGTGTACTTCATTACCAAACTTTCTTTCTAAATTTTTTGTAGTTATTGCAAATGTTTGAAGTCATATATTCAAATTCAGCTGCGTGTACACTACGAATTCTGCCCAGACCTTGTGCTGCTAGCATAGTTTAGACTCATTTCTACTCTTCTAAAGCATGTTTAGTCACAATTTATCATTTTGGGAGAAAACCAATTTCCTCCTCATTTCATGTTTATAAACTATATTAATTTATACCAAATAAATTTCATGATAAAAACTTTCAACAAATCAATCAAGTATTATTCATTGTCAAATTCAAATTGAAAATTGAGCTTTTTTAGTTTTGTGGAATTGAATGTTACCAATTTGCAATCTTAGTGTTAGCATCATTTTTAAATTAATTGATGATTTGTCTTCAAGCAAATTTGGCACAACCACACAATATTTTACAACAGGCTTTCTAGTTGATAGTCCAGTTTATATCCTAAAGCAAGAGTTTATAACTTTTCATCTTTAACCTGTACGTTAATATCCTAAAACTCTTGTTGGTTATAACATCTTTAACCTATCTTTTTCTCTTCAAAGATTAGGCTTATGGAGTTCATATGAATGGTTATGTTGAAGTGGATGGCCAGAAGCACTTGTGGATAGGGAAGAGAAGTAACACAAAACAGACATATCCTGGAATGCTTGATCATCTAGTTGCAGGAGGACTGGTTTGTAATTTCATTTGCATCTGTTCTGAGCCTTGAAATGTTTTAAACATTTCTCCTCAAGACCACTACTAACTTTTGTATGAATCATTTTGCATCGGCTAATAAGATCAATTTACTATTAAGTGTTTCCTTTAATTCAATGTATTATCAGAGTTTCTGAGTTAATTCTACTGTCACAGCCGCATGGAATTGATTGTCAGGAGAATCTTATAAAGGAATGTGAAGAGGAAGCAGGAATTCCTAGATCTATCTCTATCGAGTAAGTTACTAACTCGGTACCACACTTTCCTCCTTCCTCCACTCCTCTAGTGCATGAATTTTGATTTTCCTTTGAGATGACGAGTTAAATGTTTTTTTTCTGCCTACACTTAACATGTTTATTAGGTGTGTGTACTAGTTCACTCTTTCCAACCATAAGCCAAAATGACAAAAATCCAAATAAGTGGTACTCTTTTTCTCTGTATAATTCTGTTGATTGCTGCTGCCACAGAGCCATACCTGTTGGTGCTGTTTCATATATGGACATTGATGGGTATAGATACAAGAGAGATGTCCTATTCTGTTATGATCTAAAACTTCCAAAAGGTTTCGTACCTAAAAATGAAGGTAAGCCTTACATGTTCTTCAATTTTATTGTTGTTATGTTCTAGTGGTGCCCTGATCACCATTTGTGATAACTGTTTTCATAAAATATCAGATGGAGAAGTTGATAGCTTCAAGTTGATCCCTATTACCCAAGTTGCAGAAGTCATACGCAAGACACAGTTTTTCAAGCCAAATTGCTCTCTTGTAATCATTGACTTCCTGTTTCGACATGGGTATTTCTCTCTTTGGCTACTCCTTTCCATACTTTTTTTCCTGTATGTTAATGTAAATAATTTAATGGAAGGAAAAGATTAAGCAGCCTCTGTACATTAAAATCCTAACATAAGCATATAAAATAGCAATGTGGTCATTGTTCTATTCTGGGAACCTTATGGTATTTATATGTAAGACTTCTTTTTGTGTGTGCTTTCTGGAAACTCAAGTTTGGTTTATTGTCATTCCCAAAATTTATGGGCATACAAAGTAAAGAGAAATTTCTTTCGCAATTGTTGTCTTAAATGATTATTGTCTGGATGTTTCCAGTGAAAACTTAATGATTATTTGTTCTTATATTACAGATACATCACTACTGAATATCTTGGATATTTGGATCTTCTACGAAACTTAAGAATAGGAGATTGCTCCTGACTCAAAGCATCATGACTATTCACCGTGCTATGCATTGATTTTCTGTTCAAGTTTCTTGGTTATTGTTATCCTTTATATTGTTGACATTCCATAATGATTAATTCAATACTAAATTAAAAACCTTTGGATTATACTTATTTTGTATTTCTTTTTTTAAGAATCGGTGAGAAAGCATTAAATATGTTCAAACAATTATTCCATGCAAAATCTGACATGTAGATTTCATCAAGTCAAAATTGCGGCTGTTTGTTTTATCTAGTTGCAACCCCTTCAAATAATACAAAGAAAGATACTGTGGTCCAAATCATGTGTTGAAGATGAGTTCTACCAATGGATATGATTCATGTCAACTTAAAGTTGAAAAAATAAGGATTCACCGCCCCACTTTACTAACCAGCATACTGGAGAGAACAAATACAAAAAGTACACTCCCACAAAGCTAATTAACGTAACTATTTCAAAAGTACAAACAATGAATTAACTAACACATACCACACTATTTCCACATCATGAAACCATATAATCCTCACGCAACTACATCAACCTATAAATGAAATGAGAAACGGGTATAACTAGGTGACAAAAGGAATGAAATTGAGAATTACTAGCCAAGAACACCCTTAAGCACATCAACTAGCTGAAGGCATGCAGTTAGCTGAGGAAAGTGCCCTTTAGTGTCTACAATCTCCAATTTAACTTTCCCTTTAATTTTTTTCTCCATATAAACCGCTGCGTTGTGTGGAACAACAATGTCACTAGAGGTCTGAATGATGGTGCATGGAGTTTCAACTTTCTCAAGTATATCTCTGTAGTCACTATAGAACACAGTCTTGGCTAAGGAGGCTGAAACTTCAGCCCTCATTCTTTTCAAGCACTCTCTGAATTTGTTAACGGATGGCTCGTCATTTGGATCCACTACTAGTAAGGAGAAGGCAGAAACCCAGTTTTCATAATTGGTCTCCATGTTTTGCAATAACTGCTCAACATCTGAGCTAGTAAAGCCACCCTCGTAGTCTTCTGTATTAATATACCTGCATGTTATGGCAAGAAGTTAGAGGGGCAACTACATTTTTTATTCAGAATTAAACATGGAATAGTACCAAGACAAATGTCTTAAGTTTGAGTTGGGTATAAAAAACTACGATTTTCTAATTTTTACCGCAGTTGTGAAAAGCTTAAAACAATGAAGATTTAAGAACTCAAACAAATTTTCACTCTAAGGATAAAATCTTTAAGAACTTAAAATGAATCTCATAATGGATCTCATATCTTTATATTTTATAATTAATTCTACAAGCAAAATAATTTTTAATGTTAAGAACTCAGTTCTTATATATGAACCCATTCCACACTTCATGCCAACAACTTCCAATAATATAAGAACAAGTCCTTCTTATTTCTAAACATCATCGTTGGATACGATGTTAAGTTTAATTTTAGATTTAGATAACCTTTTTGTTCTATAAAATAAAATATTTTTTATTTTAATTTTAAAATTATTTTAGTTCTTTAAAATTTTAATTTTTTGAATTTAATCTCTGAATAGGAATTAAAATAAAAAAATTAAATAAATAAAATTAAAATAAAATTTTTTAAAAGACTAAAATAAAAAAACTATCTATTATATAAAGATTAAAAATTTATTTAAATCTTAATATAATTAATGTAATTCTTTTTATAATTTATCTAAAAACAACAATAATAACAACCATGCCTCACCTAGTGAAAAAGAGACTTAATTGTTGTTATAATATTAAAATATGGTAAAATCACATTAATGAAATTAAAAATAAGTCTATGGTAAGAGATTTAATTAATGTAAACAAAACTTAGTTGAAAATCTATGCATGTTGTTTCAGGCACGAATATTTGGAATCGTAATAACAACCTAGGTCCTACAATTCAAATTTACCAAAACTTCTTAAAGAATTTTAGAATTTCGAATTTAAATCTTTTATAGTATGTTGGAGAGATAGAATAGGGAAGAAATGATAACGGAGGAATGGAAAGGACAAAAAAAAAAAAAACCATTTTTTCCTTTTATTTTTTGGTACATTTTAAAAAGGAAAAGTATGAGGGGGAAAAACCGTGGGACTGATGGCTAATTGTAATCCTTCCAATTTGGAGAGAAAAAAAGATGGAAAAAGGTGTCCTGTAATTAAAAGACTGAATTATACTTATTTTTATATACTTCTTTATTTTATTACAAATATTTTTATCATTATTGAGTTGCAATGAATTAGGGCACATTTGCTTTAGGATCAAAATCGAAGTTTAACACTATAGTAAGTATTTTAATCTAAGATTTGTGGGTAAGATTAATATGAACACATATTAATCACTTCAACCGTTTAAAATGTCAATAAATATTTTTTTCTAATACATCTCTTTACTTCAAAGGAATCAAAATAAAAAATTATAAATATGCCAAGAGAATATCTTTTGATCTCTAACGTGACTTGGCCGGCTAATTGGTGGTTCAAATTTCAAAAGAAGCTAAACGGAGCAATCTTCCAAACCACATTTTATCATAAGTGCGAGATAATTGAAGTCAGCAAAGTGGGAAGGGAAAGTGAAGTTTTGTCTTTTTTTAGTTAGTTCAGAGCTTTTCTGCTTATTCTACTAACATTTTTTTTTTATGGATGAAAGCACGGTACATCATCAAACCCACCATGGTTGAAAAGGTGATAGCACAAGAGCACCAAAAAAATTGGACTCCCTCCCCCAATCCCGTATAGACCACATGTTTTGATTGGTTCATCTTTTTATTTTTTATTTTTTTTAATTTTGGTATGGTTGGTTCATTTTACTAACTAAAAAAAAAATATTGTTTATTTGGGTTATGATCTATCCTTATCTTATGTACAATCAAAAATTGCAAGTTGCTTGAATGATTAGGTATGCACCAACATAGGTTGATCCGGTTTGCAACAAACGAACTCATATCCTATAAGAATATGAATTTGATTTGTGTCGATGTAAGAATTTTGTTTATGAATAATTTATAAGTATTTTTATAAATATTAAGTAAATTTTGAAATCTATCCTTATTCTGATAAATTTTAAGACTCAACTCATCTAAATTTTTAGATATAAAAAAAATATTAGGCATGTTGCAATGTGAATAGTTTAGATTAGTTATTGTTTGTCCCTCACAACTGTATACTACAGATTGCTTCAGACAGTGGAGAGTCCTAGGAAGAATTTAGGGACCAATAAATACAGTTCTGTGGGTATAGGGATTCGCTGAAGAGAAAGAGACAAAGTAAAAAAAAATAGCATATGAACTCAAGACTAACTCAAAATAATATAGGGATGATGGGATTAGTGAGACAAATATTAAACAAAAATTACAGTGAGAAAAGAAGAATACATGCATGTTAAAGGAGACAGTTAAAGAAAGGAAAATTACATTTGAATAGTAAATTTATATAATAAAAAGAAAGATAAAAAAATGTGAGATGTGATGAGTGGTATGATGGAGAAATATAGAGAAAAAAATATTTAATAAACACAGCGAAAAGTATTGTATAAATAATATAATAATAAAAATTTAAAATAAATGTTAAGAGTATTTATTTAGAAGATAAAAATGAAAATAATACTAAAATATATTTATTATACCATACTAAAATTATTTAATGTTGATATTTTTAAATAAAAGGATCAAAGTAGTACTATCCATGATTAATGTAACAAGAGAGTTACTGTTTTTCATCAACTAACAAGTTCAAATTTATTTATTCGGAATAGGAGGAGGAAGTTTTTTATACAAATCAAATGAAAAAAAAAAAAAAAAAACTAACCAAGTTATCAATTAAAACAAAGCAAACGGTAAGTAATAACTAGCTCTAATAGAAGAAATTAGTTTTGCATAACGTGATAAACTAATATTCAGATTTTTATTGAGAGAGATATTCATGTCTACTGTTTGACATGTATGGAACAGAATTGTTTTTTTTTTTAAAAAAAAAAAAACATGTAGAGGAGAAGAAAAAAAGCAAAGGGTAAAGCTAGAGAAAAAGAAGACTACCTGGGGGAAGCACCAACGAGAATAAGCTTCTTAAAGAGGTCAGGCCTTTTGATGGAGGCTAAGCAACCAATCATGGCAGACATGGAATGGCCAACAAAGATGACAGCTTTGAGGTCCATCTGATCCATAAGAATGATCAACTCATCTGCAAAGACTTCGAAGGAGGTATACTTCAAAGGGTCATAGAGGCTTGGATCCTTCACAGCTCCAGAAAAGGGCCAATCAAACAGCACAACCCTGTAGTTTTCAGCAAAGGAGGGAGTGATCTTGTCCCAGATGGACTGGTCTGTTCCATAGCCATGAGCAAACATAATAGTTTCACTGCCTAATCCTTGGCTTCTGGCATTCAAAGCAGTAGAAAGCCACTTTTTTTCAAACATCTTTGGGTTGTTAACCTTGGTTTCCATAAGAAGGAAGATTTAAGGGAGAAAACCAGTTAAAGAGAGCTAACTGACTGTAACAGAATGTGTGGTTTTTGTTGCTGCCTTTTGGTCTATAGCTACATTTATAACCCTATGAGAAATGTTTTTTCTTTTTTTTTTTTTCTTGGTCAAAATAAAACTTGTAAGATGGTAGTTGTAAGGGTGCAACACGGCAATTGTGTGCCATTATTTGCCGTGTGCTCATATTGTTTCAGGTTTAACTGTCTGATTTTGGTATATATTGGTCAATTTCTTTTTTATCAATCTTAGTATGCATATTTGTCATAAAATTTTATTTTAGATTTGATACCTTTAAAACGAAGGGAGTATACTTAGAAGATAAAATACAATAGAAATTATTAATCAAAATATTAACACTTGAAATTATAATTAATTAATTAATTAATCAATTAATTATATATGAGTGTGAAAGAGAAAGATAAAGGATTAAATTATTTTAAAAATAATTTTAATTTTTAATTTTTATAATTTATTTTCTTAAAATTTAATAATTATAAAGAGTAATTAATCTTTAAATTTTAAAAAAAATAACTTTTTAGAAATTATTCTTAAAAAAATTTAGTATATATATATATAATTTCATCATAATTTTTAATTGTTAATAATTAACAATTGTAAGTGTATTTTATCTTTTCAAGTACACCTTCGTCAAATGTTAAAATTTTGGTAGTATGATTTAAGAATTAGAAAATATTTCACAACATGTTTATGCATACATTAGAATAACATACAAGTATTGTCACGTTTGCATTAGATATTAATTTAATTTTAGTATTTTTATAATAAATTAGAATCAACTCAAAGTAAATTAGAAATAAATAGGTCATTTTATGTTAAAATCTCACATGACTTTATTATATATATATTTAATTTTATTAATTTATTTCTTTTTTGTAATTATTAATTACGTTTTTTTAGCACAGTGATAACAATAATGTTTGAATTTAAAATCTCATGTAAATTATCCAAGTTTCCACTATTAGACCGATCTTAAGGAATTATTATTAATTAGATACTATCTTATCAAAAAAATTAAAATATTCATGAAGAAATAGATACAATTTTTTCATACAATAAGGCATTAATGTGTTTAGTTTTTTAATTCAATTTTAACTTAATAATTTTGAACCAAATCAAACTTTGCGCTGTTTCGGAAACCCCCCTCATCTATTTAACATTGCACGCAATATAAACGTCATTGATATTGAGGTAAAATTCTTACTAGTGCTGACTTAATCTAGTAAAATTGTAAAAGCATAAACACATATCAATAAAAACAAACATATGTTACTGGATTAAATTTATAATATTGTATAATAAAATATAAATACAATATTAATCTTTGTAAATAAATTGCAGTTAAGCCCATTTATTCTGTCCCCACGAGAGAGTCGAAAAAAACGTAATATTAGCGTCCAAAAGTGGTGATCAATTAAATAAAACGGCCCCGATTAAAAATTTAGCCTATCATAATATGTAAAACCACACCAATTAACATTTCCTTTATTTATTTAATATATTTATGTAAAAAAAAAAAAAAAAAAAAAGACTACGACATAACTATTATAAGAAGAAAAAACAAAAGCAACTGAAACCTTTTCCCTTTATAACAAAAACAAAAATATTGTAGGATTCCACCAAACTATACGCAAGTGCATTAAGTTGTTTCTTCATTCAATTTTGATTTTCCTTTTTTTATTAAATTTTTTTAAAAAAAGCACAAAGAATTTATTATCAAGTTGTTCGATAGTTGAAGTCATTTATTGGCTTTGACATTTATAGGGATTGAATAGTATAGGATATTGCTGCTGAGGTCCAGGTTGTAGTAGGCTACCCACTAAAAGAAAAGAAAATTCAAACTGTCTTATCTTCTATTTCGAAATTTCTTCACCAGAGTTCTTCCTACTATCCCACTGTTTAATCCATCACCTTATACATACATACATACCCTTATATATATTCATTTTCCACTCACTTTCTAAAGTACTCTCAGTTTTAGCAAATTACAAACACAAAAACTGTAGCCGTCCTCCTTCCTTCCTCTCAAAGGTCTTCACCTTGTAAGAGGATTTTTCCTTTCCTCTCAAGTGAGAATTTTTTTTATCATTTTTTATATAATTTTTCCAGGATATATCTGTTTCTTTAATTTTATTTTTTTTCCTTCCTCTACCATTTATACACACAATCATTTTATCACACATCATTCTCTTTCTTTTTAAACAATGATCAACGCTAATTTTTTAAAATGAAGAAGGAAGTATTACTTGTATGATGGTTGTTCCTTAGAGTTTGGAACGGGGTACAAAACCTAGGCGTTGTTGTATTGTGCATGATAATGTTGACTGAATCCTGGGACAATGAATGAATTGATCAAGAACATTATAGTTGTTATTTTAACTTGATTAGAGATTTATATTTTAAGATTTGTTTAGTAGCAAAGAGAAGATAAAAATTGGATAAAATAAAAGTAAGAAATGATATTAGTAAAATAAAACTTTTTATTGTTTTATACCTACTAAATAATTGTTAAATAGATAATAATCTAAATATATAAATGATAAAATCATTTTTATGAAAGTAATAGTAAAGGTATCAGTAGTGAAATTGAGAATGACATTAATATTGGTGATAGTATATAATAATAATAATGATAATTATTAAATGATTATGATCGTATTATTTAGTAAAGATAAAAATAATAATATTAATGATTATAAGGGAGAGTGAAGATAATAATAATAATGATAGATATAATGTCATATTGGTATTAATAATAGTGATATCGACAATGATAATATATAACGTGAACAATGATAATGATCCCATTAATAATTATAATGATTGAAGTTAAAACAATAATAACAATTATGATAATGATAGGGATAATATATAATATAATTTTTTTTGCAATAATTTATAATGTAGTTTGAAAATAGTAATAATAATAATGGTGACAGTAATAATAACTCTTTTTATATCATTAGAATTGTCATCTTAATTTTTTACACATATTAAATATAATTATTTAATAGATACAATAATAATAATTTTATTAAATTAACTTTAATTTAAATTTTTTATTGAATGCAATGCAAAAAAATAATATATTAAGAATATAAATAAAAGTAATAATAATTCTATATTTAAAATATCAAAATGACAATCATTTAAAAAATATTTACATGATAATTATAATGAAAAAAATAACATTTATAATTATGATAACTTATACTGATGTTGATAAAATAAAATAGATTTGTAATATAAAATTGAGATAAAATAATAAATTATTTGTATTGTATTATACTTCATCTTAACTCATCTTTTTTCTAAATCATTTTTAAACTAATGAATAGTACAAGATAAATAAATAAGGTAAATTTATTTTATCATGATTTTAAATAAAACATTAAATAGGATAAAATAACTGATTTTATTTTTCTTTTTATCTTGACTTCCAAGTTAGTCTCTAATATTTATGAGATAGCATATAATTTGCACTGGGCGACATTTTTGTTAGAGCTTAAGACCCCTTTAGATGTAAGTAATATTGGATTATCTTTTAATCATTTTTATTTGATTTCTTACATATATATTATTTAGAAAGTAATCATATTTAAGATACAATCAGACATTAAACATATATGAATACTACTTTTAAAAAAAATTAATTTATTTTATAAGAGATTAATCTTTTCTATTAAAGTCAAATCCCATTAACATCTTTTGACTTTTTATTACAAGATACTTTGACCGAAAAATATATACTTTTAAATGTAAAATTAATTCAATTTTTCTTGAATCGTGTATTCTTTGTCTTATTAATTAGTATCTTAAGATTAAGAAGGATCTAATATATATTACTAATTATATATTATTGTAACTTTTTAGTTGAAAAGAATTAGGGTGAAGGGATTAAATGATAAAGCTAGCCTGATTATTTTTCAATACTATAATTTATTAGATACGAAATCATGTTTTACTCTATTCTGTCAACTCTTTAAAATTGATATTTTCATAAATAATTAAACAATGTTAATTATTTAATAATATATTAAATAATTTTATACCTTTTATATAATGTATTTTTAATGATTTTTTATACTTAAATTTTCCTGATTACAACTTGTCTATTCACATTGTATTTAAAGTTGTAAGAAAAAAATATTTATGATTTCCATTTTCCCATTCCTCTGTGTAACATGCTTTACTTTTACTTAAAATGATCAAAATAATCTCTAAAAAAAAAATTTCAAAAAAAAAATAATTTTTTAATTGTTAGCTTATTTCTAAACATTTGTTTTAATTTTACCATTGCACGTGCAAGAGATATGTACTGAAAAAACATGTACAAAGAGTGGGTTCCTGGCTTGCTTCAATGAAAAATGGTTTTTCTTTCTATAAACATAAAATAAATGTTGTTTTTTTGTTAGTAAAGTATTTTTCATACACATAATAAAAAATAAAACTTCTATCTTAATACCAATTATCTATTAATTATTCATCAATCAT
Source organism: Pachyrhizus erosus (assembly GCA_026544285.1). Classification (NCBI taxonomy): domain Eukaryota; kingdom Viridiplantae; phylum Streptophyta; class Magnoliopsida; order Fabales; family Fabaceae; genus Pachyrhizus; species Pachyrhizus erosus. The sequence continues at coordinate 1,180 of JAMLFT010002800.1, read as the reverse complement.
CTTATCACACACTCCTTGCTTGTCTCTCTTTATTATAAAAATTATATTATTTATATAATAATATTTTAGAGTATTATTTATTTATTTTCTTTATCTTTGTCCACCTCATCCCACTTTCCATAAGTCTTTATCATACAAGTAAATTATGTGAATAATTATTCAAACGTAATCCATCAAAATCCTTCACATAGTGGTTGGTGGGGAACCTTTTTCGAAATTAAAAAGGGAAAAAAGAAAGAAGGGGTCCATTGTCTCCGTTAGACAGAAAAGGCCCCATTTGTCGTGTTATGTTGATAGCGCCGTAACATTTGGTGGGAACTGCATAAAGTCCAATGCCAACCTTTTTCTGCCATTATTATAATTAAAACTCCTTTTTGCCATTAAACTCTCCACTCCCTACTCTTTTACTTCTCAATTGGGTTGCCCACATGCACCGGAAAATAATACTTTATTATTCCATTTTCTAACAACCAAACCTCATTGCAGCTACCTGTGACTATAGGTACCCCATATTTGTCAGTATGGGTTATTTATTAAAATATTTATATATTTCAATATTTTATCAATTGTATGAGTATTTTTTTTTAATGTTCTGTATATTGTAATGATGAGATAAATGAAAATTTTTAAGAATTAATAATATATTTGTGAATATAATATTTATTATAATAATATTTATATATAAATGTAAATTAGTTTTATATAATATTATTTTAGATATATCATTTATTAATTTTTTATATTTTTTTATATAAATGTATTTTGTGTTTATTTTTATGATATAATTTTTTTTTATCAAAAAAAAAAAATTAATTTTAAATATTTGTGAGTATTCATATGTTTATAAAAAATTTATGAATAAATATCTATTTGAATACTTATGTGTTCATATGTAAATTTGAATTTAGTTTTTAGGAATGGATAACAATAATCATTATTCGTATTCATCCACACTTGTTGTCACCTCTTGTCACCATATCTTTAATGCAAATAGTCTCATTCTTTTATTTTTTTTTTAATATAAAATATTTATATATTTTATTAATAATTAATCTTTAGGTTTAAACATAATTTCACTTTTTCTATTTTATTCAATATGCAATTTTAGTTTTTTCATTTTAAAATAAAGATATTTAGTCTCTTTATTTTAGAAAATTCACAATTTTGATTTAATATTCAA
>JAMLFT010002799.1:0-24010 GCA_026544285.1 Pachyrhizus erosus | reverse complement strand
GTTAATAAATATATTATATAATTAAAAATATTTATACATATAAATATATGTTCAATTCTATATGAAAAATATGTAATATAATATTAAATAATAAATATTATAATCATTAATTATAATACATTTCTATGATGTATTGTTTGTCATGATAAGAAGTTTATTAAAAAATTATTTTTATACAAATAATCATTACAAATTTAATACCAAAAAATATATACTAAAGCAATTTATTATTATAAATAAAGTTTAATTTATAAGAGTATTATATAACTGAAATTATTAGACCTTAATATATATTATTTTTAAATTTTTTTAAATAATATTATTAAATACTATGTTTATTAAACATAATATAGAATTAACTTCAATAATATTATTAAATGCTCTAATAATTATTATAGACTATTTCTTGGATGTACAATTTTTCATGATAAAAAATATACTTTTTATATACTAATTTATCTTTATTAATATTTATATGTATCAATATTAAATAATATTTTTATATATTAATTAATTTATTAGTATTTAACATTAATTTATTAATTGAATATTATTAGTATTCATTAATTAAATGAATATTAATAAATATAAATTAGTATATATTTATTAAATATTAATAACTATATACTTTATTAATTCATTATATATATTATTCCTTTTGATTTGGTTAGTACTATGGCTTATTAATCTTGAGGTTAATTTTGAAAATTTCATATAAATTTATGATAAATATAATGTTATTATTTAAGTTAATTAATTTCTTTAATCTTATGAATTAATTATTAAAGTTTTATAAAAAGAATCAGAGAGATTTTTTTTTTCAATATTATTTATTTAGAAGTAATAAATATATTTACAGTTTCGATTATAATTTAAGTTATATAGTATACTTTTTATTTGTATATTAAATCAACATTTTAGCCTAATAGTAATGGCTGTGTTGTTAGAGCGAGAGGGTGAAATGCAAATTCTACTGTTAACAATTGAAATTTGAATACTAAAATAATATAATTGAAATACTCAAGACATAAAAAGTAATATTAAATCTAAAAATAATTATTAGGAATTTAATTAATGCAAAAAATATGTACTAAAACAACTTATTATTGTCTAAAATAAGTTATTTTTTAAAAAATTTATATAATTAAAATTAATTATACATTAATATATATCAATCATTATATTTTAAAATATGTAATACATATACCTTAAATAATACATCCATTATTTATAATATCTTTTACAGATGCATGAATTTTTATATTTTTAAATTAAAAATATTTTATAAATGTTTTTATTTTTAAATATTTTAGTTCCTAAAACATTTTAAAGTAATAAAATCTAAATGGATATTTATATGATTTAATATTAAATTATTTCTTATAGTATAATAACTTAACTTAAACATTCTTTATCCAGTGGACTTGTTTATGCATTTTTGGTAGTAAGTTGAATTTTATTTACTTTAAATTATTAAAATAAACAATAGAATCATACATGTCATGCAACTTAAAAAAATACATTTTAAATAAAATAAGTCATGCTATTAAATATACACACATATATAGTAGAACAATAAGACTGGAAAAAATTAATTAATAATTTTACATGTGCCAAAACAATATATGATAAATACAAAATTCAATTGTGATGACATTATAAATTAATTTCAATTTTATTTGTAAGAAAATGTTAAACTTAAATTAAAATTAAATTTATTGTATTTAAATTATTTAATTACAATAATATAAACATGATTAGATTTTACATCTATTACTGATTCCTACATATTTTTATTTACAACTATTCTTGGATTTGAAAGAAAGAAAAGAAATAGTATACATATTTAATTACTTTCGTTTATAAAACCATTTCAAGTTTTCAACACTTTCTCATAATTTTTACCCGAACAAGGGCAATAAAATATTTATTTAATTAAAAAATCACTCTCTATTCTCTAAGAAGCATTTTCATATCATAGTGAAAAGAAATACTCGCATAAAGGTTTATTTTAACAAAAATTGTTAAAATTTCTTTTCATTATATACATATATCTTTAAAACATAAATAATATACATATATAAGTTAAAACATAATAGGGATAAGATAAATATGACAGATAAAAATACAAAAATAAAAATAGAATTATTTAATTAAAAAATAAAAAATGATAATAAATAAATAAATAATAATACAGTGAATCTTATCAAATTTTTTTTTTTTTTTTCTAACTCTCGCGTGTTAAACACCATCATTTATTCCGTATGCTATGTCAAACAAGCCATAAAGCAACCAAAACCCCATCTGGAGGCTATCAAAATTGATACATCATCTTATCTAAAAAAAAATTGATACATCATATGATATCCTTCTTAAATTAAGAAAAAAGTGTATTAAAACTATCTTTTAAAAATAAAATAATGTGAAAAAGGTACAGAAAAAATTATACATACGATACAAAATACATATCCCATATGTGATTTTGAAATAATACATAATATGGTATAAAAAAATGGCAGTTCTTAGTTAAAAATGCACTATATTCTGTTTAATTTTCATTATATATACATTAATTTTTTATATTCTTCACTAAGAAAGTACTGATAGAGAAAATTTGGGTTAGAAACTTAGAATATGTTTATCTTTTTATTTTCTTAAAAAGAGTATAAAATAATATTTGGAAAAAATATGTACCCAACATTGTAAATATTGTTTATTTTCGCTTCAACCGACAATTGTATTGCTTTTTATTAATGTATTTCTTGATAAATCGTCTTGTTGGTTAGACAGGTAAAGTCCTTTTGGAATTTTCCATGGGTCGTCCCTGTTTTCCTACAGGTTTGACTGATTGACTCAGATTATGTCATTCTGCCATGCAAATAGAGAAAATAAAGCCTGGAGCACTATTAGCTAATTATTAGCTGCTGTGTCTATTTGCCCCTGCAATAAGACTTCTGTTTTTACTACCTAAGTAATTTTTAAGTAAAAATTCAGAGATTAATTTTTCCACATCCAAAAAAGATCGACTTATTTAAAAAATTGTTTTTCATAAACATAAATTTAAAAATTAAATATTTAATTACATATTTCATAAAATATAATTATTTATCAAACATATTACACCTAGTTAATTTGCAAGTATAAGATTAACACAGCAAGAAAAGAAACAATGCCTATATATTTGATATTTCACTATTTCTCATGGAAAATAATAAAAATCACTCTAATTTACAACCAATACTTTAGTTTAAAAGCAGGAAAAAGGAAAAAAAATGAATTCATAAAAATAGAACAAAGAGCACACTAGTTTTAATTTTGATTGTATACAAAGTTGAATGATGATTATTTCACCGTTGGTTTTGTTAAATAAGATGAGATTTGGTCTAAAGTTGAGATTGAAAGGCACAAAGCAGAGAGCAAAGGGAGAATTTTTTTAATTTCTACCATACTGTTGGGTCGGGGGAGATTGGGACCCTATTGATCCGCATGTTCCCATTTAACAAACACAGACGCCATTTCCAGCTACCTTTCTTCTCCAGCTCCAGGGACTGCCTCCATTTTTTTGCCCTTTGATTGATAATTAATTCTGTTCATATATAACTGTAACATCAACTTTTTACCTTGGAGATATAATAGTAGGGTAAAATTATCTTTTTAAAGTGGCAATTATACAATTTAAATCTCATGTTACTAATAAAATTCACCTATACACTTTAGCTATGACCAATCACTGATGAGTTAAAAGGCTGCCTCCATTTGCAAATTATTATGTAAAAGCCTAAGGGGACCCCAATGATCGATCGATTCACACAAGTCTCTTTTTGCTTTTACCTTATTTCAATTTTGTGCAGATTTTCTTGTATTTTTTCAGGAGTATTATTTCATCTTTAACCTGGAACCCAAATCATGTAAAATTCACGTGCTATAGTGGCTGAGTCAGGTTGCTAAGGGATGCTTGATACATCCATCCTAAAGTGCATCTTTCATGTTCGACTGTCAAACTGTACTGTTTATATGAGTTCAGCTTTATCAGCCTTTTGTTTTTATAAATGAAAAAAAAAACATTATTTTTTTTTTTTTTAATCTATCTTGTAATGGGGGAGAGAGAAAGAGAGACAAAAAGCAAAGGAATCAAAGTCCTACATTCTTAGCTTTACTTGTATGTACGTACAAGCTCTACGACTTACTTTCTATTAAAACTTGTTTGAATGCTTTTCCTTCTTTCTTTCCTTTTTTTTTTTTTTTGGAGGGGGGTTCTGCTATAACATAGGAATGAAGGACACGGTAAGAGGATCAAATCAAAGAAAGGTGTGGTAGGGTGGTATTTCCAACTTGTGTAATATCCCTGCTTTTTAGGAGATCTAGGAAGCTTCTTTTGGCTATATTTCTTTCCTCCGATTGTTTTTACTTGCAACTGACTGTAGTGTATACTGTATGTTATTCATGGCTAAACTGTGGACAAAAATTGTTAATTGAAATATTAATGTCTAATTTAGCTCATCAATTACATAATAACCATGATGCTTAAGCAGATCTTTTAAAAATAAAAGTTCCTCACTTATAATTTTTTGTTATTGAATTTTGTAATAGTATTTCTCTCTTCTCCTCAACTTTTATGATCACCCACAATTAAATTAGTCACACTATTAACAATTTTTATACTATAACAAATAAAATAATGTTTCTAATACTTATTATAAATTACATAATATTTTATTTTCTGAACAATAAATTATGTTAGAGATTCATAATTAATTATGACAAAAATTATAATAAATCATATTTATAAGCAATTTATAATAAATTATTTCTAATTATTGTTGGATTCTTATGGTCCTTGTTGTTGTGTTATATATTTTTCATATTAAACTATTTCTTACTCAACCCTTTATCTCTCTACTTTCTTCATTGTAATTATTTTCACCATTAAGTCTATAAAAAATAATGTTATTGTAAACTCTGTTAGGCATGTTGCTACCCTTATGGTTTGATTAACTAGAAATAACGTTACCGTGGATTTTGTCAAGCATGTTTCTTTTTATGGGATCCAAAACCAAAACTTGTTAAAATAGTAGATCTTTTTGTTCCCCCAAATTAAATTTTGGAATGATAAATTAACTCTAAATTTTTTCAACATTTTAGACTCCAAAAACATTTAGCTTGATCTTGTTGTGGTTTTTTGTACTAAATCTAGGTTGAATCTTGCGGAGAGTTTTCTTATGTGGATCCATCACTTCTAGCACTCCATTTTTTCAATGCGACTAAACTCCACAACACAAAAAATAACGTTGTGTATGTAATGACATGGAAGGTGGGTTTAACCATAGAGAATGAGGTTTGAAGGTTCTTGAGTTGGTGGTGTCTATTTTTGAATTCTTTGTTTGATTGTTGTTGCTTTGGTCATGGATAGAGAAAATGGTGATGTGTTTGATGGTGTTAAGAAAGGTGAGTGTAGTTAATTAAATGTGAGATGAGTGTGAAGGAAATGATGAAAGTGAGAAGAGAAGGTGATCATGGAGTTTAATGACAACGATTTGCATTTCTCCTCCTCGCCTTTGTTGCCATGCTTTCTTCATGCGCCCTTCCATCACGACATCCTTTCCATCAAGCTTGAATCTTGTGTTTGAATTTGCCACCAACCTTTGCTTTCGTCTCACACCTATCATCAATCAATGTCACGCTTCTTTACCAAAACCTACTTGACAACAACTTTGACAGCCACATATACCACCACACCATTGACTCCTAGCATCGCAACAATGGCGTCGCTACTATCCTCCTAATTGAGGTAGACTTCCAATAGGTTCTATGAAAGGGTGTAGTTCAAACAGGAAAGAATCTACAATAAGATTGTATACTATGATTAATCAAAAAGTTATTAGTAGTGGTACATCCTATCCACCTTTAGTTACTGATATTTCTTTTATTTCTATTTATAAGATCCAAATTAAAAGTAATGTTAATTTCTATTTATAAGACTTAATATATAATGTATATAGTATTAATTATTTTTAAATTAAAATATCTCTAATTAATTGTACTTACAAATAATTAAAAGAGAAATACAAGTAATAATGACAAGGATAGTTTTAAAAAAATATAAATTTAAAATAAATTTATTATCATAAATTAAATTAATCAATTTCCTTAACCTTGAAAAATTAGTAATTAGATGAATAGAAATGCTAGGAGTAATATTTATAGTCATAAAACAAAAAAAAATGACCTTGAGACATTCATTTAAGGGACAAATATGAAAAATACATTTATGCTCTAAAAATAATTTTAATAGAAAAAAACTAATAGAAAATATTTTAAGTAATTCATCTAGATCTTTTAATATTCTAATAATAAATCTAGTTGTTATTATAATTTTGTCCACCTTAAACTACCTAAGTTAAATTTATGAGTGTTTATAGGTTGATTTAGATTGAGTTTTAAAAAATATTGAATCAATTAATTTTTATTAATTTTTTTTTTACAATTTAAACTAAATCAATCTAATCAAGAATGAGTTATTTTGATTATCTATTTCTTTATTATGTAATATGAAAAAAAATATTTTAAAAAAATAAAGAAATATAAGATTTTATCTAAAAATTCATATAAATTTTGTTATTAAAACATGTAAACAATATATTTTATTATATTTGATTTATATACAATAAATAATAATAATAAAAGTTAAAAAAATATTAGATCTTTAAATTCTATATATAATAATTAATAATAATTTTTTTATAATTGATTTTATTTGAATTCATTAGATTTATATATCATAAATTTAATAATTAAACTAATTATTATCTAATATGATTGATTTGATTTGAGTAAAAATTTAAATTAATTTAATTATTTTAGGTTAAATTCTCATGCGGATGAATATTCCTACTTAGCCAGACTAAATTGGCCTTGTCTCGACATGATAACCTTCATATATTTAATAAGAAGTAAATAGTGATTCAGTCCTTAAAATTGAAACGCGTTATTGTATTAGTCTTCGACACGATAATTTGCTACATAACCTTTACATTGGCATCATCCCCTTTACCATTGCGCTGGTGTGGGCTTTGAGCCTTAAAATTTGTGGGGGCTACTTTGGCCGCATGTTGCTCTGTAGACTTAGCTTCATTATATATTATTCTTTCTTTACCTCTATGTGCCAAGATGACAAGTGCATCCTAGTAAAGTTGTTCAAGAAACTATTTTGAAATGAATCGAAAACTTATCTGTATAAAATTGTGTTATTTAAAAAAAAAAAAAAACTGAACTATTTTTTTTTAAGTTCAATTTTATAAAATTAAACTGTCAGATAGTAGATCAATTAATTTGGTTTGCGAATTGTTTTGATTGTTTTAAAAATAAGTATATGCTAAATTAAGACATCATGTTCTTATACCTGGTGTTATGGTAATTCTTCAATTTTTTAAAACACAACCAGTTTACTAATCTTGTAAACAATTCAGTTTCAATTTAATATCAAGAGTAAACAGTTGAATTTGATTATTTAAAACTATCTTAGTTCAGTTTAATTAAGTTAAAATTTCTATTTTGAATTGAACTATGAACAGCACTACTCGCTGACGTTTTGTCTTGAGTATTTGGGTTGTTTGCATCGTAGATTTTTCTTGACAAGATGACGACGCTGAATTTGCATGATTTGACTCCATCATAAAAGAGACAAACTTTGAACCCAGCTGCTAATTAGAGTCAATAAATCCGTCCTTAATCTGTGACTCACTAACATTGGCTTCATTATATTGATGTCCTCAATTTGCTACTCACTATTATAGTATTTGCTTACTGCCTCACTAACATTACTGACATCAGATTATCAAAGTTAGATATGTTATTAGTCGATTTCACATGAATGAGGTTTAAAATTAAATTTATTTATTTTAAATAAATAAAAAGATATGTTAGCTATTTTATCAACATATATAACATTGTTATTAAAATATGTAATGTTTTTACTTTATAAAAATTTATAGTAAATAATTTTTATATTGATAGATTTAAAACTTGAATTTTAATTGTTTTATGTTTGAATTGAATTTATGTTATTTTCAGTAGCTTCATTGCCAGCCAGAATTTGTATCATATATCACCATAGAAACTACATAAAAAACAAACTAAATGCAGTCCTTTGTATTCTAACGCCCTGTGTTGTTTGGGGGTGACAGAAATAATTTGGTGCAGATAGAAATTAGTGGGGCTCGCTTGGTCAGGTGAAGCACAAAAGAAATAATTTTGAATTGTGTGGGGTCCAGTTTACTCAATTCCATCTTCTCATTTGGCGGGTGAAAAAAGAACCATTATAAATTATACATAAAAAGTCATTTCTACCCCTACTCTTTTTTTCTTTCTTTCGCGTGACACATAAAAAGAAACAAAGATAAAAAGTCCTCAATAGCAGCACCTTTGCCGTCGACGCCGCCGCCACCTCAGATACGCCGTCGCCTGATGAATCTTACGTCCAGACCATCCTACTTTTTCCGAAGACCAAATCGGGATTCTCGTCGGTATGGCTGGATTTCTCGTTGAAGATGGATCAGCACGGTGCTCCTCTGAAGCAGAGGATCACTCCCAAGCAACCGCCGGTGAAGAAGAGCCACCGCTGACCGAGGTCAAGGAGCTCCAACTACGCACTATCAAATTGTTTCAATTTACATAATTAATTGTTTGAAAAATATAATGTATTCAATGTTTCAATTTAATGGATTAGATTAAATTGAATTATGGGATAGATGTGCATCCTACTTTAACAAGGTTATAAAAGTAATTTTGGTGCATTTATTAAATTATCCTCTTTCATTTTATTCAAATTAAAATATTTTATTATTTTATTTTCACTATATTTTACTTAAACTAAACAATTCAAAGTTCAATTTTTTTCACTTTAATTTTTTATTTATTTATTTTTATTTTCATCCATTATATTTCTTTTTTCATAATCAAACAAAATATAAAGATAATACAAAGCTTCCAACTTAAATGTCGGACGCTAAATATGGATAGTCAAAAAACATGTTTATAATCTTTCTAAAAAGAAAATTAGACAACAAAATAATGTCTTGATAACTCAATAAGTTTAACAATTCTATTTCGAACCCAATTCAACCGTAGTTTCTCTAGGGTTCAAAAACTAACTCAACTTTTCAAAAACATTAACTTTATATACTCTTCCTAAAACGTGCTCCATGTATTGAGTTTTTTTTTTTTTTTTTTTACAAACGTCATTTAATCATAGATTATCATATGTAATAAATTTATTAATTTTAAATAATTATCTTTAAAATTATATAAATTAATTTTTAATTGATTTCACAATATATATATATATATATATATATATATATATCCATTAAACTCTCTTATATTGTATATAAGATATTTTTTACTGGTAAAGAAAAAAAAACGTCATATCCACTTAAATTTGAGTTAAGTGATAGTAACTAAGAATTTAATTAAAATATATTGATAATATATAACTTTTTTTATACTGTCATTTAATAATGAATGATAATATATATAAAATTGTGGGATGAAACATGTGATATTTTTCTATAATTAAAATTTAATCAAACTATGAAAATTACTTCAAACATGCTATACAAGATATTCTTAATTGAGATAATAAATTTGAAGTAGCCTTCTCGATGTAACCAAATTTATTGAGTGATAACTAATTAGTTATAGAAAAATATTACATATTTATGCATTCATTTGGAGAGCGTAAGCATGCGTTGATGATAATTTTTTTATTAGTTAACATTATATAAATTTTTACAATATATTAAAATTATACTCTTGAACTAAATAATTTTTAAATTATTCTTAAATTGAGGAACCAGAATAATTCATAAATTGAATTCTATGGAAAAAAAACCTGCATACAACTACCTGCAAATGCGCAGAGTGCTTTCTCATGAGTAATAAAAGTATAATGTAACAACTAAACTTCTAACTTTTCCACACTTTCCTACCTTATTTATCATTTTAACCGTTATTACCGTTAATGACACATATATTTTTTGATATTTTATTTAATTGAAGTTACATATAATTTATTAAAATACAAAAAATATTTTAAAAAATGTGTTGTTTTGGTCTATAAGTTTTTTTTATGTGTTGTCATAGGTGAATCAGTAAAAAATTATTTTAAGTGTGATTTTTAAAATAATCATAATAAAAGTTAACAAGATTGAACGGCAATATAATTTATTAATGTTTACGTTTTGATACATTCTAATTAAATTTAAAAAATACATTATATATAAAAAGAGAGAACCAATATTAGAGGTTGAATTTAGTGAAAGAATTTAATTTCTTACAATTTGGTGAATTAAAATTTGAATTTAATTTCTATTAGAGGAAATGTTTATATTTAGAGTTAGTGTTGAAACAAGATTGTCTTGAGAAAGGATAATAGACATCTCTAGAGAGGGAGGAGGAACTGTGTCAGTTACATACAAACTATTACTAGATCAATATAATTCTGGTTGCCTAACCGTTATTACTTTCTAACAAAGGATGTCTGGTCCCTATTGTCTCTTTCGTTGTACAATTCCCAAATCTTGATTTCATTCAAGGTACAGTTCAGTACATTACTCATATAGTATACAAATATATATTACTTGGTCAAATGCTAACGCCATCATCTTTCTGCATCATCATATCTTACGCAATGTCATGCCTACAAGAAGTTCTTCACCGACCCAAATAACTTTAATTTGATCCGTGTGGACTTCTTCTGTGACTTCCTTCAAAATTTGCTAGCTCTCTTGAGATTTTGATGTTCTCAATGTTTGTTCCATCTGTGGCTGTGTCAAAGCCCCTCAATTGGGCTTTGCAACCTTTCAGCCTGCTAGTTGTAGACCGAGTGTGAATATAAAATGTGATCCTGAGAAATGCGACAAGTGGCAATGTTGTGTTTTGAGTACAAAAGCTTTGACTCCAGATGAAGATGAGAAGCCTGTGGTGAATGGGGTTGAGCCTTTTGAGTACGCTCTCAGGGACTGGTTTCGCATGCTTGAGCTACCGGCGTATATTGTGTTGACCTGCCTCTTAGTCTCTTATAACATTTCTTATGGTTTGTGGGCGTTTGGAGAATGTCGTTAGTTTTTTAGTTGCTACGTGACATCAAGTTTATACTTATAACAATCTTGCATATCTGACATCTCATATCATACTTTGGCTTTGCTTATATATATTAAATTATATACTCTATCTTGAATAGGCCTTTTGGTGCATGGTTTTTTAATGCATGCCTTTTTGTTTTTTAATTTGTAGTTGAAGGATGTGATGTGAATACCTTAAACCGGCAAAGCGCATATATTTAATTTCATGAATACGAGCGTTATCTACTTTCTTGTTAGTGTTAGCGATTGCACAATACACACTCCTTGTTATCTTCCAAAATACTTGGTTAATATGTTGTGTGTTTCTGTTAATGAATTTGGTCTTTCTATAAGAGGTGAATGCACTTTGCTACCGTCGCTGCTGCAGCAGAATGATTTTCCTATTTTTAAATGTATTCTTAATAAAAATGCTGTGGACATATGCATTATCTCGCTCTAACAAAAGATAAAAATAAAAATGATTAAGGCAATGCACTTGCATGAATGGGACATTCTAAATGTGTCATGGGACACTAATTTATCTTCTTGTTTAACGAGGCATCATCGATTGTCCTTTTGTGATTCATGAGAAGTAGGGAACACGGGTTCACAAATTGTTTAAAATATTGTTAAGAATTGTGGCATGAATTATATCATCCTAACTTGAAATAATATTAACACAGCAACATATGTTCAGTTGAATGATCCTTGTGTCCACTAAAGAAATAAATTTAGGCTGCTCAGCTAATTATACGTGGATGTTTCTTATGATAAATCATTAAGATTATTAAGTTTAAAATTGATGGTTGTAATAATGAATCTATATTTTAGAGTTGTATCCGCTTTTTTACAATACACTTCAAACTATGGATGCATGCTGAAATGCACACGCAAACACATACACATAACACATGACACATCTTGTGTGAGCTTGTAAAAGAAAGAAATTATATTATATTGGATGTAATCTTTGAGTTTTTGATAGAGAGAAGTGATTTATAGTAAGTTTGCTTAAACTTAAAATAAGTATTATAATTTTTTTTTAAAATAATTGATTATTTAAGCAGATAAAATTTTCTTTTTAAAAAATAATAAGTTATTTATTTTAAAAATAAACAGTTTAGATAAATATATAAAAAAATTATTTATTTTATTAAAAATATTTTTTTATAAAAAATAAACACAAACAAACTTACCCTTAAACTCATTTTTTTTTTCTTCTTCCTTTTGGCATGACTATGCAACTTCTTTAATTGCATATTCATTAATGATTAATGTATTTTCTACAAGAAATGGGTCAAAGGTGCGCGTTGCTTATAAGGTATGATGCATAATAGTTTCTTTCAAATAAAAGATTCATAGCATCATCGCCACTCTTAACTAGTGAAAAATTATTTGATACAAGGTCTTCTAGGAGCATATACTGAGGATGCAGCTTTGGAAGTATATCCAAAATGTGAGACAGTGCCATATGATGACTTTGAGACTTAATTCCAGGTTCCATTACTTGTTTCTTAATTTACATCTCTCTGTTAATCCACATGATGCGTTAACTAAGAGATTCTGTGATGATATATTTATATTCTTTTATGCAGGTTGTTGAATTGTGGTTTATGGATAAAGCTGTTATAGCCATTGAAAGTTCTGTTGTTGGAAGCATCCACCATAATTATGATTTAGTTCTTCCGCATGAGCAACACATTTTTGGGGATGTGCATTTGCTAATTGATCACTGCCTCTTAGGATTGGCTAGTGTTAATGGAGTTCTTGTAAAAATTGATATTCATATATCACCACTTAAGAAGGTTTTCCTTATAAATGATTTGAAACTAAGTATATTGGCACTTTTATTTTAACCATTAGAAAGGAGGAGTATGATTTGAAGATTTTTTGTTGAGGATCATTCGATCTTATAACAATTTGGATTAAGGTTGAAAATTTTTTAATTCAACTCAAATTCATGTTTTGATGATCACCAACTTTTTTCTTAATTTTTTGGTATATTGATATTTTAAACTATAATTAATATAAGTAAAACAATGTTTTAATTATAAAAAAATAAGATCGATCAAATAAGTTTTTAAATGATGAGAAGAATCGTTTTTATTACAATAGAAGATAAAGTTTATTAACTTTTTTTTTATATAAATCTAGTCTCTATAAAAGATTAAGTTTTTTTTTTAAACAACTAAAAAAAATTATTATTAATCAATAAAAGGATGAAAGATTTCCACAAGGTATGATGATCACGGTCAAACTATACAACATATAAAAGAATCCCCTCTCAGCTACCAATCTGGAATAAATCAGAGATCAAACTCTGGATAATTGCATAAAACTTAATCCCTCCAATATTGGTTTACAATCAATCCCCATGGCAATACTATGCCTAGCACAGAATGGGACAAATGCATCCAACATTCCTACATGTCACGCCAACTGTTCATGATAATTGTATACAAATTTAATGGGTCCCTAGTTGAAATAATAATACCATAAATTATATATATTAAATTTAGTAATTATATTACAACTAATTAATTTACTTAAAAGTGCATGGTATAAATCCTGCTATATGTAAAAAGTAATTTTTGTATATTTATGAATTAACTCTGCAACAACTTTGCAATGTGTGCAAAAGGTAACCTGCTCCACTGTGTGACTAACATTTTGAAATTCGCAAAAGGCAGAAACCAATGAACGAGACAGAAAAGCAAGGGAAAACAAGTCTTGTAACAGTTTGCTAGAAAAAATGCACCCATTGAACCCAATTTTACACTGTTTTTTCACCAATTTGATGGTCCAATTACTAAACATATTCGGTTATATGGTCGGTTTGTGGTCAAATTACCCAACTAAGTTTTTAAAATACTGATTTCTTCTTTCTAATGCTTCTCTTGTCATTTTAACGTTTAATATCATTAATAACTTGTTTTTTAATATTTTATTCAATGAAACTGACATATAACAAATATAAAACTAAAAAATATTAAAAAAAATGTGTTATGATTCCATTTTATTTAAAATATCTTTAATTTTTATAAAACAAAATAAATTTTTAGATAAAATTATTTAAATAAAATAATAATAATAATAATATAAGAATAACAATAAATTTTTTTTCTTAATCTTTGATCAATATTTTTGTAAAGAATAAACTATATTTTAAATTTTTTAAAATTAATAATATTTAAATTTAGTCTTTTTAAAATTTCTTATATTATTTTTATCATTCTATAATTAAAATCTATTATTTTGATTATTGTACACGTGTCTTTCTTACATGCACTTAAGATACATCTTTAACAAAATTAGTCACGTTGAAAAAAAAATTAATTTTAAAAATATAAATTTTTTTAAGAAGATCAAATTCTATATTACTAATTTTAAAATAATCTAAAATATAATTTATCCTTTTTATAAATAAACTTGTGAAACTACCCATCATAATAAAAGTAATATATATCTATTATAAAAAGGATATACTTATTTTATTTCCACTTTTTTTTAGATATCTTTCCCTCTAAACTTAAACATAAATGTGTGGATGAATTCACTTGAAAAAAAAGTTGAGGGTATAAATCAATTTTTAATCATATTTTTTAAAATTATTTTAATCAGTACTTTTAAAAATAAAATTAGTCATTAAATTGATGAAAATACTAGCTAAATATTTAATGATTCAACATGATTAAACTGATATTAATAATATAATAATAATTAAATAATCTATAAAATAATATTAAATAAATATAATATAACATATTTTTTAATATTAAAAATTAACATAAAATATCATTGTACAAGTTTTAACATTCAAAATATATATAAAAATCTAAATTAAATATATCACAATACTTAAATTTAAATTTTAATAAAATACAATAATGTCCATTGGCAATATAACAAATTTATAATTTAAAAAGAAATAATAAATTAATATAATATAATATTATAAAAATCAAGATATACAAAATTAAAATTAATATATATGAGTAGATTATATACATTGTAAAAATAATTGATAATTAATAATATAATTTATTTTTATTTAAATTCTTTATTAAATATATATTTATTTATCTTTATAATATTTCATATTATATTTAAAAATATCAATTTAAAATAATTTCAAATAAATTTTTAATTGATTCTTACTTATTTTAAAATCTTCTATTTTTGAAAATAATTGAACCAATATTTTCTTTGTAAGTTCTAACCCCTGAGTTTCAAACAGGCATGATTCCACTATACACTTAAAATAACTAATTTATTGGGAAAAGATAATTAACACTATTAAAGAGGAGAGGGCACTCAATTTTATACTCCAGCATGTGCAACCACTAACAACCAGTGGTCGTTTGAGCACATGATGTACTTATACACAAGACCTATCCCTCTATTTATTTATATTTATATTAATGAATTCTTTATAAAATGAAAAAGTCTCAGGAGTAAACTGTACGCAAAATTACCAAAATATATTTAATTATCACATCAATCATTATTATTTACAATCATTTTATGATTGAATATTTATGTTAATGTTAAGGAGAAGTTATGAAAATAGTTTATGATTTATCTATAAATAATTTTTAATTTATTTTAAAAATATTTTTGTGAAAAGAACTTACAACTTATATAGAAATAGTTTGAATATTTGTTTTTTAATTATAAAAAGAATTTATATATATAATTAAGTGTGTATCTAAGCCCCTATTCAAAATTGTAGTTTATGATAAAGAAAATGTTGTTATAGGAATATTTAGAAAAGGAGGGTAATAAAAAGGCTTGAGTGGGTCAACAGTTAGGCAGAGAGAAAGATTTGAAAGTGGAAAAGCAGCAGTTTGTGATAGGCAAATACTGGAACTAGGAAGAAGCAGAGGCACTGTAGTGTTGGGTTTGGTTTCATCATTCATCTATATCTATCTATCTATCTATCTATCTCTCTCTCTCTCTCTCAAATTAACTTTCCTTTATAAGTGGAGGGAGAATTTTTGAATGCCTTGCTTTACAATTTATTCCAGTGATAAATAAAGCTTTGTTTAAGCGTGAAAAAAGCGAAAGTGCGGTTCACAGTTCCTTTTCGTTTTACTATTTTTCCCGTTTTGTTTTTTTTTTGTTTTTAGTATATTTTCAATATTAGATTAACAGAATGTGCATTTATGTGTGTTTTATTTTTTTATTTTATTTTAAAACATAAATACTTTACATTTTTTAATTTTTATTTTAAAAAAAGTTAAAATAATTTTCAAAATGAAAAATTTAGCTCAATACAAAAATTCCATTTTTCTTACTATAATCAAATGTGTTTTAAATATTATATTGAGTGTGTAAAAATTAATTGACATAGAATATCATAAATTAATTAATAATATTGAATTATTTATTATTTATTTAGTAGTACTGAATTTGAGTCTTATGTATGTAAATATATTAAATATTTATAAAAAATTGTTCTTATCAAATTTAAACAACATTGTTTTACTTCTTAAGATAGAAAGCTAATTTAACTTTAATTTCTTACAATTAGACATGAATATTTTTTTTAAAAAAATAAATACATCTATAACTGCAAATATGGAGTGATACTTATTACTTACAATTCATGCCATAACCCTAACTTGCTATTTGCCTAATGGTTATTATATGTCATACATGGCTTGCCTTGAGAGACTGTCCACCATGCCTTTCTTTTCCTTTCCAAGATAGTTTCTTTGTTTCTTGGCAACCTATTTTACTTTTTCATTCACCTAATAAAATCATATAGTAACGTGTGGTGATTCTTTTCTTTATTTTTTCTTTCTTTTTTCCCCCTTTGTCCATATTCACACATTATTATATATTTTAAAATGGGGAAAGAAAAAGAAAGCCCCTCCCAACAACTTTAATACTATTTTATACATTTCTCCACCAGATTCCAACCAAAACCAAATAATTATTTCTGTTAAAATATTATTTCCCTCATTAATTATTAATTCACTAAAATAATTTTTAATGCCCCCAGTTCAGTATATCTCCTTTTCCTACCCTTTATTTTTTAATCTCAATTTGGACAGTCTTAGGAAAGTTAGGAACCCAATTACCTGAACAACAAAAACAAGGATTCATTTTATCTGGCCATTTTCATTTCCCTTGGAAACTCAAAATATTTCAAATTTCACTCTTTCTTTCTGCACAATATTTTTCCAATCTATTTTCTCAAAACTCACATATTATTTTCTCCCACATAATTTCAGCTCATAATTTTTATTTTTCTGTTTCATCCAATCCTGCTAATTTATTTTTAATATCAAAATTTATGCAAATGGTGCAAAGTTGAAGATTTTTCACATCTTGTTTCATACCAAGCTTCTGAAGCTAGCTTTTAAATTTGATTTTCTCATTTTCTGGCTTAAATTTTTCATCTTTTCTAAAATATTATTTCCCAGCATAATAGTAGAGGCTTTGGGTGATTGAATTTGAAGAAGAAGAAGAAGAAGAAAAAAAAAAGAGATATTGATGTGTGGTTTTACTTTATGTTATGTGTGACTACCACTACTTCACAAGTGTTTGAACATGGAGGCCAGTGGCGGTGTTAGCGGCGGCGTTACGGTGGTGGGATCAGATGCTCCGTCGGACTACCGTGTAGCTCCGAGGACCGACAACCCGGCTCCGGCCGGCGGATCCACGGCGCAGATTCCGGCGACGGTGGGGAGTGCTCCACCGCCGCCACATCCGCCACACACGGCTGCGATGGTGGCGTCTCCGGCGACGATGCCGGCGAAGAAGAAGAGGGGCCGGCCGAGAAAGTACGCACCGGACGGGTCGGTGACCATGGCTCTGTCTCCGAAGCCGATATCTTCTTCCGCTCCGTTGCCGCCAGTGATCGATTTCTCGTCGGAGAAGCGCGGAAAAATAAAACCAACTAGCTCCTTCAGCAAAGCCAAATTTGAGTTGGAGAATTTGGGTAAGTAATGAAAAGAAATCTTTTTTTTTATTTATTTATGATATTTATAAAAAAAAAAAACTAATATGAGTTGAAGTGGTACTTGTATTTGTTGGTAGTGTTGGAAATTGGGATGAGAAATTGGCTTATAGGGAAATGGAATGAGAGGGAGTGTGGGACCTTTGATTGATGGATGACTTAAGTTAGGGTAATTGTTGTCCTGAAAAGTGAGTTAGCTTTGTGGGTCGGTATGGGACGGTGGAATCTCGTTATGTCTGTCGTTTTGGCAGTTCAAGCTTGAACATAGGAACCCAAACTAAACCAAATAAAATCTTTCTAGGTACTATGTTAGGTACTACCATCTGCAGCTCATGGGGAACCGACTTGGACTTAAAGGAGGGAAATAAAAATGCTGATTTATTTTATTTTGGGAGGGTTCGTTTTTTGTAGTTATTTGGTTTTTGTGTTTGTGGGTGTAGCTTTCTAGGAGTTGGCTAGGCGTATAGAGTGATGGGAGGACTTTAATATTGTTGTGCACTCACTCACTCACTAAGTCACTGTGTGATGTTTGCATGACTCAAAGGTTCCAAGGTCAAGTTGACATCAGCTCTTCTTTTTGGTCTTCTCACATCAACCAACGCTATTTAGTACTCTTAGTTGATAGGTGATACAAATGCATTTACGTGGTCCTTCCTTCTGATATTGCTTACTGGATGACGAGGCCAATATGTTGGATTGTTTGTTTTTTGGGACATTCCTGCATGCAAAGCTAATACTATTTTCTGAGATATAAGTGGGAAACTAAGAAACACACTGTTTGATTGCAGAGGGTAAACGTATTAATCAGGAACTCTGCTTTTCAATGCAATATCTAAAAAAAAATAGAGGTATAAATTGCAAGAGACTAGGCTTCGTGAAGTTATTTTCTTTGTGTAAGATCGTAAATGATATTTGATATGTATTAGTTGCATGATCAATATCTAAAGACTACTTTTTACAAACTGGGTTTTCATAGAGCATAATTATTTTTAATCTACTATCCCTTTTGCCACTTTTTTTTCTTTTTGCTAATTTGCATGTTCAATATGTGCTTGCCTTTTTGCTTTTATTTTTTAAAATTTTTTTATAAGCTTCTATTTTTGCTCGGGGTGAAAAATTTTTCCCAATTTGCTTTTACATATGTATATAAATGTCAGTTTTAAATTTCGATGAAAACTCTTGGTTAAAGCTTGACATTGGAATGGGTAGCTTTTGTAACAAGCATCACAAAAGAATTTTTTGAATTATTTTGAAAAGGGTTTTGGTTTTTTTATTTAGAAATTAAATTAAATAATTTTGTTTGCTTGGCATGAAAGTAATAAAAGAAATAATTTGATGTACCGTTTATGTAACCAACCTTGTACTGAGTTTTAAAGTTGTTATTTGCAAATAATGAAAATAACAATTAGTTTTTGACATACACTATCAAGATTATTCCATCAATCTAGGACAAAATTTTAATGTTTCAACATTTTAGATAGTAACTGTTGTATAAATATTCCCTTGCTTCATTTGGCCTATATTTCAAATGCCTTGTAATAGAAACTGAGACTTTCTCATTTCCAATTTTATTGCTAATTATTGAATTTTTTACTCCTTTTAGGTGAATGGGTTGCTTGCTCAGTTGGTGCTAATTTTACTCCCCATATCATCACTGTTAATTCTGGGGAGGTAAGTGTCAGAATTACCTATACTGTGTTCTTGTTATGCCATGCAAAATACATTTCTGATATTCGTGGTCAGGTAATAGCCAAGATTATTTGTGGAATAATGTTTTCTGTCATTTTTCTTGGGTAGAAGAACAACTTTCACTAAAAATAATAATCATTGCATCTGTGACTTTTTTTAATCCTTCCCCCGTCGAATGTTTCCTCTGTGGTCAGTTTTTTTCAATATTTTTCTTTGGAAAAATGACAAGGCCTATGTTACATGCATGCCTTTTGCCATATGAAGTGATAATTATAGGAAAGATGAGCGATTAATAATCGAAAGAATGACAATGATAGAGAGCATATTTAATAACTTATTAATTTCCAGGAATGACTATATTCATTTTCTTTTTGACTGTGATAACTGGAAAATATTTTATATGATGGATGATAAGTGACAACCATTTTCTTTTTGTTATCTTAGGACGTTACTATGAAGGTAATATCATTTTCTCAGCAAGGGCCTCGAGCTATATGCATTCTTTCAGCCAATGGTGTCATATCAAGTGTCACACTTCGTCAGCCCGATTCTTCTGGGGGCACGTTGACATACGAGGTGAAACATTTGTAAATTTTATAGTATCATTTTATTCAATGAACAAAATATTGAATTTATTTTTAGTTACTTTATAGTATCTCTCAGAGGAAAATTAGATGTCAGCCAACACTGTTAACCTCTCAATTATTGGATTTGCATTTAACTTTTTTTTTTAAAATAAAGTTCATAATTTTAATACCCTCTTGTTGATAACCTACCTGTATGGTGTTCCTTCTATGATTACAATGCTCTTAATTCTAGTTGTTTGGTTATTAGTGGTGTTTCAATGTTGATGATATGAAGTGTAACTATTAAAAGGATGGATCTGGACGTTTGCCGATGTTGTTTCCCTCCTTTGTATTATTTGTTATTTTCTCTGTCTTCTTATTATTTGCTTTTACTTAAAAACAATTGTTCTAATTTGTGTTGGAATTGAACCTAGACTTTTAGTACTCCCATGCTTTGTGATATAAGTTAAAATATGCCTTTAATTTTCTTTTAGAAAAAGTGCTATCTGATTCATATGTAAATTGAAAAATGCTATTTGGCAGGGACTTTAATTTTGTCATTGTTTGAAATTCTTGGATCCATTGATGCTTTAGCATATTATATCAACCCGAAAGTTGACTGGTAGGAAAATCGAGTGTTGGAAATTGTCTTTAGCAATTTTATTGACTTTGGATTTTCTTTGACTGCGTATTAGAGTGGTTTTTATGAGATTGTGTACAATCTAGTGGAAACTGTAGTTTTGGAAAATGCTTAGGAGTTAAACTGAAATCCTAAACTGACCGAGTTGGATTGTTTCTTGACCGCTCAATTGTGAATGATGTGGGCTTTACAAAGGAGCCATGTCACTCACTTGGAATAAAACGAATATTCTCTTCTCAGGCTGTCGCCAATCATATGGTGTGAGAAGAGAATTTTTCATATAATTCCACAATGCATCTAATAATCTAGACGGTTAAAGAATGCTACCACTCCTGCCTTTCTGAACTTTGCTTTTGCATTTCATTTCTAACATATCCTTTATTTTTCATGTTTTTGTCTTTGGATATGTAGTTGCAGTGTATTACTCATGGTTGCTGCTGTTTACCCTACAATAGTTTCATTAAAACCAGTCAAAACTCTAGCTCAACCTATTATTTCTGTTTCACTCTGCATTCACATTTGAAGTATTACTATTTCTTTAGCCTTCTAAAACTACTGTTGTCTATCAAAAGAGGAAATCCCATCTTTCTTGCTTCTGTTTCTACAGGGACGGTTTGAAATTCTGTCTTTATCTGGCTCATTCATGCCCAATGAAAGTGGAGGAACACGAAGCAGATCAGGTGGCATGAGTGTATCTTTGGCAAGCCCCGATGGACGTGTTGTAGGTGGGGGAGTAGCTGGTCTATTGGTGGCTGCTAGTCCTGTGCAGGTATGCTTCAATTCATAGATCTATTCCCTTTTTCTTTGTTAATCAGTGAAGTATGCATGGGTATGTAATAGACTAATATGCCTAAAGACCACTTACATTGATTTTGGTTTAGCTTGTCTTGGACTCTTAAATTCCAAAATTTATGGATTGAACAAAACTTACAATGATATATAGTTTTATTCACAATTCATGAGTTGAGGCTTATTGGAAAGAAGCTAAACCAAACATCATGTCAACGGGATTTTATGTTTGGCTGAAATGAAACCCTGATTTAGTTTCAAGGAACATGCATTAGATGACAATTTAGTATTCAATAACAAGTTTATATGATTCTGATACTTCTATTTCCCAATTGATTGATATGTATCAGGTAGTGGTAGGAAGTTTTCTGGCAGGAAACCAACATGAGCAGAAGCCAAGAAAACAGAAACATGAGGTCATATCAAGTGTGACACCAGCTGCAGTTGTTCCCATTTCTACCCTTGATCCAGTACCAATTCTATCAGCAGCATCTTCCATCCGCAGTGAAAATTGGTCTGCTATGCCGGCGGAGGCGAAGAATAAGCCAGCTGACATTAACGTGTCGCTTCCTGCAGGGTAATTAACTTATAGGGTTTCATTCCATCTGCATTTACATTTGCTGCTGACAACGTTGTAATGGGATGGATTCCTAGTTGTTGGCTTGCTTTCCCTTGTTTGTTGTGTCTGTAAGCTTGTTGACTGTGTACCGGGACCAGCATTGTTTTCAGAGGTTTACCAGGTTCCTGTTCTTGTAGAATTTGAGTTGGCTCATTAATTAGGTATAATGCTTTTAATGCTCATGTTGTGTCATGAACAACACTTTGATGTGATAGTTATTCCTCAGAATCCATCTTCCGTTGGAGTGATAGATTGTGCAATCCACGTTATTTCTTGTTATTAAGACAATATTCTTAATTTGAGAATGATCATTTCTAATTATTTTACGCTTTGTTACTACGTAAAGATTCTTGACCTGTTAAATGTTAATAACTAAATCTGTTAATTTCCCATGTTAACTAACCATTGATGTGTTGCTAATTGAGAATAGAGAACCTAATAGTAATATAAAAGACGTTGTTTTCTTCTGTGTTTCAATCTGAGAAAGCATTTTATCCTTACTATAAATATGCTGTATGTTTCTAAATAAATTCATAGACACCGTTGATTTTATTCTATGATTTAGCTCTCTTCCGAGAATCTAGGGATGTTTTGTGGTCAATGGCCGTATTCTTCATGCAGATTTGTCTTATGTAGATAAACGTGCCGTGAAGCTGGGTTTGGCATTTGGTTTGGATTACTTTAATTTTGTCAACGGCCATAATCTTCGGGTACATAACGTCAATCTATTATTGTCGTGTATTTATAAATGTTTCTTGAACATTGGTTTGACATACATCTCAACTCTCAGGTTGGTTCTTACTAATTTTGTTTTATTATTTTTCTGGTTAGTATAAAATTTAAAAGAAGAGGAAGTTGTTTGATAATGATATTTTGAGCCAACCCCACTACTTTGGATTAGTTTAATCTTGCAAGGAAGTAAAGTTGTTCGGTCCTTGTCCCTGTCTGAAACTATGTGACCCACTCAGCCTCTCTCCACTACTAGCTAGTTCGTAATTAGTATATTGGATATGCATGCAATAAGAGGTATTCATACAGAATTATATTCTCAAAACCATTAAGATTGACCTAGGGTTTGAGGGAGGAGGGATTTTATTACTTGAATAGTTTACAATATATCATTTGATGAACACAAAAGCTTTGTGTTCACCGTTATACTAATAATTAAGGAAGAAAGAAATATGGAGTTGTATTCTCTTCCTCTTTATAGCATGAGATTGTCACTCATTTTAGTTATATGACAAAAGAGAAATATATACACGAACAACTTAAAAATATTTTCTTTTCCCCATTAAATAACTGTATATTGTTAAAAAATGAAAAGAAATTTTAATAACCATTAAGGTCTGCTATTATGGTTGATTAAATGACAAATTGACTTAATGGGTAGTTAATTCATTTAATACAAGCACTGCATGTGTGATGTATTACTATATTATAAACGGGAAGAAATTATATTTATATCATTTAATAATTTTTAATTGGATAAGTTTATTTTAAAATCTACTGTTTCTTTTTAAAAAATTACATAAATTTTATATTAATTTAAATTCATTTGATATAAAATTAACATAATATATACCTTTTAAATATTAAAATATAAATAATTTAATTATCTTT